>RJWT010048126.1:0-11186 GCA_004365215.1 Cuniculus paca | reverse complement strand
TTCTTGATGACTTAGTGCATTCTGTTTGCCAGTATTTTATTGAGGATTTTTGCATTGATGTTCTTTAGGGAAATTGGCCTACAGTTCTCTTTTTTGGCTGGGTCTTTCTCTGGTTTTGGTATTAGGGTAATACTTGCTTCCAGGAATGAGTTAGGGAGACTTGCTTCCCTTTCAATTTCATTAAAAAGTTTGAGGAGTGCTGACATTAAGTCTTCCTTGAATTTCTTTTAGAATTCATCTGTGAATCCATCGCAACCTGGGTTTTTTTTGGTTGCTAAAGTTCTAATTACATTTTCAATTTCATTAACTGAAATTGGGTTATCCAGTAGTTTTACATCTTCTTGATCCAGTTTTGGTAATTGATATGTTTCTAGAAATCTGTCCATTTCTTCTGTGTTATCAAACCTATGAGAGTACAGATTTTCAAAGTAGGTATTGATGATCTTCTGTATTTCCAAAAGGTCTGTAGTGATTTCACCCTTTTCATTCCTTATTGCATGGATTTGAGTTTTCTCTTTCCTTTTTTTAAATAAGATTGGCTAGGGGCTTATCAATTTTATTTATTCTTTCAAAGAACCAGCTGTTTGATTTGTTGATTCTTTGTATTGTTTTCTTAGTCTCAATTGCATTAATTTCTGCTCTGATCTTTATAATTTCCTCCCTTCTTTTGGCTTTGGGTTGGGGTTGTTCTTCTTTTTCTAGATGTTTCAGGTGTAACATCAGATTGTTTATTTGTGCTCATTCCATTTTCTGGATATGGGAATTCACCACAATAAATTTCCCCCTGAGGACTGCTTTCATTGCATCCCACAGATTCCAGTAAGTTGTATTTGTATTTTCATTTGCTTTTAGATATTGTTTAATTTCTTCTTCAACTTCCTCTATGATCCACTGATTGTTCAGAAGTATATTATTTAATTTCCATTTATTTAATTTAAAAACAAAGTTTTTAAAGTTCCTTTTATCATTAATTTCCAATTTGATGGCACTGTGATCAGATAGTATGCCTGGGACAATTTTGATTCCTTTGCATTTACTTAAGCATGTTCTATGGGCTAGTATGTGGTCTATTCTAGAGAAATACAAATGTATACTCTGATGTTGTTGGGTGGAAAACTCTGTAGACGTCTACCAGGTCCATTTGTTCACAGGTTTGATTCAGTTCTGTTATTTCTTTGCTGATTTTCTGTCTAGCTGATCTGTCTCTTTGTGTCAAGGGTGTGTTAAGGTCTCCTGTTATAACTGTGTTATTGCTTATTTGATTTTTTATTTCTATTAATATTTGTTTTATACAGTTGGGTGCTCTCATATTTGGTGCATATATATTTAATATTGTTATTTCTTCCTCTTGCAGATTTCCCCTAACCAGTATGTAGTGACCTTTATCTCTTTTGACCATTCTTGGTTTGAAGTTCACATTGTCCATGAACAGAATAGCTACCCTGGCATTTTTTTGGGTTCCTGTTGCATGGAGTATTGTTTTGCACCCTTTGACTTTCAGTCTATGAATTTCCTTTTGGGTTAGATGGGTTTCTTGTAGAAAGCATATGGTTGGATGTTGTTTCTTGATCCATTCTGCCAGTCTGTTGCTTTTGATTGGTGAATTGAGGCCATTTACATTAGTGGTTATAACTGATATATACTGGCTTGTTTTAGTCATGTTATCTTTCTGCAGTGGTTTCTTTACCTTTTCCTTCTACTTAATTGTTTGCCCTGCTTGGTGTTCTTCTGTTGATATTTTTGACGTTGTAGCTGTTTTCATGTCTATCTAGAGTATCTTTCAGAATTCTTTGCAGCGTTGGTTTGGTGGTCATAAAGTTCTTCAGCTGCTCTTTGTCATGGAAGTATCTTATTCCTTCATCAATTTTGAAGGATAGTTTTGCAGGGTACATCAGTCTGGGTTGGAAGGTTTTTTTCCTTTAGGACTTAAATACTTCACTCCATGCTCTTCTTGACTTCATTGTTTGTGTTGAGAAGTCTGCTGTGGTTTTGATGGGCTTTCCTTTATAGGTGATTTGCTTCTTTTCTCTCACAGCTTTTAATATTCTGTTCTTATGTTGAATTTCTTGAATGCTGATAATTATATGTCTGGGTGTTGATTTATTTTGGTTATGGGTAGTTGGAGTTCTATATGCTTCACTTATCTGTATGAGTTTCCTTTCCCATGTTTGGGAAATTTTCAGCTGTTACTTCTTTAAATAGAGTTTTTATATCATTTGTGTTTTCTCCTTCTTTTTTCCTTTACACCTATCAGTCTTATATTGTTTTTCTTTGCATCATCTTGCAAGTGCTGAATTGCTATTTCCTGATTCCTTGTTATTTTTAAAAGATGTTTCCTTTCTTCTTCACTAGCTGCAATCATGTCTTTGAGGTATGAATGTCTATCTTCACATTCATTGTGGCGGCTTTGCCAGCTTTCAATGGCATTCTTGATTTCCTGAATGTCTCTTTGAATCTGTTTCTTGCATTCTAATTCTTTCCTGTATTGTTCATTCAAGGTTTCCATCCTTTTGCAGTGTTCCTCTATTTTTCCAACTATATCTTCTTTAGATGTGCTTAGCATTTCTTTCATTACATTTATCATCTCTTTGTTTTACCTGGGAAATCATTTCTAATCTCAGTTCCTTTACAGCTTCCTGGAGTTGTTTCTTTACTTTAGTTGCTATCATTTCCAAAGTTTCAGGTATGTGGCTTATACTTTCTTCTATGCCAGTGTCTCTTTGGCTTGTTTGGGATGGACTGGAGGTGCAAGATTGCATTTTGCTCTTTCATTTTGTCATTTCCCTGTATTCCTCTGTGGTAGATGAATCCAGTGTGAATGGTTAAGAGGCTCCAAGGCTAGGTGAAAATCACAGTGCACAACTTCAGCTTCAGCCAAGCCTACCACAGTGGTTGCTCTATTGCTGGGCAGTAGCTGGGCAGAGCCAAAACAGGAACCCAAGGATGTTCCAAACATCCCAGGCTGATGGTGGAATTAGCACAGGTCCCTACCAGTCTGTTTGTGAGATCCCAAGCTGCTCGACTAGGTGAAATTTGCTGTGCGCACCTTCAACTCACGCCAGGCCTCAGTAATCACACACTCTTGATCCCAGCCACACGTGCCCTAATTCCAGCCACCTCTGAAAAGCCACACCTATGACTGCATGAGGCTTTGGGGAGATATCTAGACACATGCTGTAACAGGGGTATCATTGGAGATCAAACACAGGTCCATGAGTATGGTAGGCAAGAACTCTACCTTGGAGCTATAGCCTAGTGCCAGGTTTTTCCACGTGAATTTGTTCTCTTTTGATTAGCATCAGTAAATATCTTACATGGAGATACTTTAAAACTTTATAAGTGTCCTATGTTTCATTTTATTTTTACCCATTAGTTTTGGTATCTATTAATGTATCTTACCTGAATTAATTACTACTATGATAGTTGCCAAAAGGTGAGTTTTTAAAATTCAGTTATTGCATATGCATTTTTAGTAGCTATTCTGACCTAAGGAAAAGGCTTGCCTTCCTTCTTTTTTCCCCTTCTCCCTCCATTTTCTCCCTTCTTTTTAAATAGTGTGGACTGTTTCCTGTTTTATTTATTATTCAATTTTACTCATTATTTTGATCTTCAAATTGTCCTAGATTTGACCTATGAAAGCCACCTCAAGTGACTCTTGTGTCCTTTTGACATGACCCCATTATTTTTTGAGTTCTTCCTTACTGATGTCACAAGATGTTTTCTAGGCTTTTTTGTAGTGTTTTTAGTTCTGTAGTAGTAGCCAGGTAATGCAGGTTCTTTTTAGTGAAGAATGGTGTTTAGAAGCCAAGATCCAGGTACAATGTGTCTTGTTGCTACTGGGGTAATAATCACTGCTGCAAGCCTCTCCAGTGAACAGAGCTAGGAAATATATGTTCTCTTTTATTTCTATATGTATTTCTATATCTAAATCTATCTGTATATAACCCTGAGTTCACACCAGTATCTGCCATTCCAATTCAAACTCACTGGAATTTATTTTACCTTTCTTTTTATGTTTATACCTCCCTTCTCTGACATTAACAAACTTGGCTTCTGTTATTCTCCATATGTTTACTCCTTTGCACTGTCCACCTTTGTATGACCCACCTCACATCCCTACAGGGTCTCAGCCTGCAAAGCTGCCTTCCTTACTCAGGTTCTTACCACCTCTGGCTGCTAACCTGCTTAGAGGCCTTGCTGCTGTCCAGGGACTCTTGATGTTTTTGTTTCTCATACTCCGAATGTTTGCTCTTAAGACAGAATACTCAACCAGCTTTTAGTATCTGATATTTCAAATCAGTTGTTTTCTACATCTGTCTTGGTTGTAGAGTAGTTTCTGGCAAGGGGCAAAGTTTCTCTCAGTTGACACAAATGTGCCATACTATAATTATCTTTGTTTCTGTTTTCTATGGACTTCATCTAGAAAAATCCTGCTCATCCTTTACATTTTGATTTGAACAACTTCGTCTTCGTCTTCGTCTTCTCCTCCTCCTCCTCCTCCTCCTCCTCCTTCTTCTTTTTTAAATTCTTTTGATGTGAGAAGATCGGGCTTTCCTTTGTGTTCTCAAATTAGATTGATTTTATTTTTTAAAATTTTAATTTTTATCAGAATATGTTTGAAGTACTTAACGATTACATTCATCATGGGTGTTAGTGCATATGCATAACATATCTTAATTCTTTTTATGTTCCCCTACTCTCTTCTCCCTCCCCCTTTCTCTATCTTCATTTCAAAAGACTTATCTTTCTGTTTCCTATTCTTTATCTTTTATTTTGCTCTTTAGTTAGATTTCTTACGTAATCATTTCTGACATATTTTTTCATAGTACTTTGCTTATTTTTTATTACTGGCATGATTATGTAAGTTTGTTTAAAGTCTGTCTTTTTCATTAGACTGTAGTTTCTTCAGTGAGTAGGAAAAACTTGTTTTATCCTATATCCTCTATGCTTGAAACAAAAATCTGTCATGTGGTAGTATTCACGTGCTTGTCAGTTTACACCTTTAATTATTCATGCATGTGTGGGTGCATACACACACAAACACACACACACACGCACACACACTGGATCATCTCTAGCAATACTGATAATGGAGAAAGTGAAGACATGCCTGTGTCACACAAACAGTGTATTGGAATGAGAGGATATGTAGACTCCACTGTTAGTCTGGTTGTTACTAGCCTTTTTCCATTGAAGTTATGTATGTGTATTGTGACTTTGAGATTCGATCCTCTGATCCTCTCTGTAGCCAAAGTAGGTGTGATAATGGATCCTGTTGTAATTCATTATATTCAGATATGCTGTCGATAGCTTCAAGGCTATCAAGTGAATAAGAGATTTAAAGCAAATTTGTAACTTTAAAACATCTGGATCTTAGGAAACTGGTTGGGCGTGTGGCACATGCTTGTAATCCTAGCACTTGGGAGGCCAAGGCAGGATGACTGGCGTGAGTTCAAGGCCAGCCTGGACTTCAAGGCCCTATCTCCAAAACATCTGGATCTTTTTAACAATTACCCATAGGCTTTCTCAGTTTCAAATGCATTGTTCATAAAGCATTCTAGTATTTCTTCTTATCTAAGACACTTGTTTGGAAAGACAAACACTGAAATAAAAGAAGTGATCATTCCTGTTGTTTAGATTTGGATTCATCACCCCAAAAAGAAACCATAAGCCCACTGAACAGTTGCTACCTTTTCCCTATTTCCCTATCTGCTAGCACCCAATAATTTGCAAATCCTGTCTCTATGGATTTGCCTTTTCTGCATATTTTATTGAAATGGAATCATAATGTTTGGCCTTTTCTGACTGGCTTCTTTCACTTAGCATAATGTTTTCAAGGTTCAGCTATTTTGCTGCAGGCATCACTACTTCATTCCTTTTTATAGCTGAATTATAATTTATTGCATGGATTATGCCATGTTTTATCTATTTATCAGTTGAAGGAATTTAGGTTGTTTTTACCTTTTGGCTATTGGAAATAGTGTTGCTTTTAATATTTGTGCACAAGTTTCTGTCTGAACACCTGTTTTCAATTCTGATTGTATGCGAAGTAGTATCTCATGTGGTTTTGATTTGCATTTTCCTAATGACTAATGATGGTGAATGTTTTTTTCGTGTTCTTGTTATTTGTTTGCATATTTTCTTTGGAGAATTATCTTCAAACTCTTTGACTATTTTTTTAACAATTAATTTGCCTTTTTGTTGAGTTGTAAGAGTTCTTTGTATATTCTAGGTACTAGACCCATATTTATGATTTGCAAATTCTCTCATTCTGCGGGTTGTCTTTTCACTTTTTTGATATCTCTGGTGTGCAAAAGTTTTTAATTTTAATAGAGTTCAACATTTCTATTTCTTTTTTGTTGCTGTTGCTCATGTTTTTAGTGCGTATCTCAGAATACATCACCAAATCCAGAATTGAAGATTTACTCCTGTATTTTCTTCAAAGAGTTGGTTTGGTTTCACTCTTTTTTTATGCATATGTTTTATTTCACTTTTTTAATTAGTACATGTTTGCAGTACATGAGTACATTCATTTTAGGGAGTTGCTCTTACATTTAGATTAATTCATTCTGAGTTAATTTTATGTATATTGTTACATAGGTACCCAACTTTTTTCTTTCCCACATAGATATCTAGTTGACATAGTACCATTTGTTGAAGAGACCGTTGTTTTCCCCAGTGAATGGTTTTGGCACCACTGTGAAAAATCAATTGGATTTAAGTGCATAGGCTTACTTTTAAACTCTCAATTTTATTATATTAGTCTATATGTCCTATCCCTGTATGTGCCAATACCACACACTTTTGTTAAGGTATGACCTTTTGTTTGTTTATTTGTTTATTTTTTGGTACCCAGGACCGAACTCACCACCTCATGGTTGCCAGGCAGGCACTGTGCTGCTGAGCCCTACCCCCGGCCCTACAACACACTTTTGATTAGTGTAGCTCTGCACAGTAGTAAGTTTTGAAATTGGTATGTGTGAATACTCCAAATTTTTCATTTCAAGATTGTTTTGGCTATTTGGACCCCTACAATTCCATATTAATTTGAAGATTTACTTTTCTATTTCTGCCAAAAATACTCTTGGAATTTTGATAGGGACTACATAGAGTTCATATATCATGTTGAGTACTAGTCTTATCTTTTTTGGTTTGGTTTGGTTTTTTTTTTTTTTTTTGTCTTTTTGAGATAGAGTGTGCACTATGCAGTTCAGGATGGCCTTGAACTCACTTTGTAGCCCTGGCTGGCCTCAAGCTCACAGTGATCCTCTTGCCACAGTCTCCTGAAGTGCTGGGATTATAAGTGTGTGCTGGCTTTATTCTCATTAAATGTGGTGTTAAATATTTTGATTCATGAACAGGGGATTTCTTTACATTTAATTAAGACTTTTTAAATCTCCTTCAGTAATATGTTGTACTTTTCAAATGTAAGTCTTTAGTTTGGGCTAAATTTATGTCTCTGTGTTTCACTTTGGGTCCTATTGCAAGTAGAATTGTTTCTTAAATTCCTTTTCTGATAATCCATTGCTGGAATAGAGAAACAACCAAATTTTGTGTATTGACCTTACTCCCTACTTTGGGTTTTTCTATATGTAGGATCATATCATCTACACATATGGTTTTACTGCTTTCTTTCCAATCTCAATGCCTTTTATTTTTCTTTCCTAATTATTATGACTAGAACATCTGTACAAGGTGGGGAAAGTGAACATCCTGTCTTGCTCCTGCCTGTACAGGAAAAGCTTTTAGACTTTCATCATTGGATATGATGTTAGCTATGGGTTTTTCACAAATACTCTTCATCACATTGAAATAATTTAATTTTAATTTTAGTTTTTTGAGTGTGTTTTTTTTTAATCAGGAAAGGTTGTTGTAAAAAACTTACTCTATACCAGTTAAAAGCCTACCTGATTTTCAAATTCTTTTCATTCTATTAAAGTTTATTACATTGATTTTCTTAGGCTAAACAACCTATGCCTAGGATAAATTCTGTTTGATCATGGCATGTATTCCTTTTCATCATGTTTGCCATAAGTTTTTTTAAAAATTATTTGCTTCTACATTTACGAAGAATATTGCATTTCATTTTCTTTCTTATGGTATTTTTATCTGGCTTGGTGTCAGCTAATGCTGGTCTCATGAGTTAGGACATGGTCCTTTCTTTTTAAGAAGAAATTGAGAAGGATTGGTATTTATTCTTTAAGTCTTTAATAGAATTCATCAATGAACCTTCGTGATTCTGGATTTTTTTCTGTTGAGGGATTTTTGATTATTGATTTATCTATACTTATAGGACTGATCATACTTTCTATTACTCAGTTTTGGTAATTTATGTGTTTCTAGGTATTTTTCTGCTTAAATTATCTCATGTAGTATATACTTTTTCTTAGTATTGTTTTATAATCCTTTCTTTAAAGTCAATAGAAATATATTCACTTTCATTTTTTAATTTGTTTACCTTTTTCTGTCTATTCTTAGTCTGGGTAAACATTTTTAATTTTGTTTCTTAAGATTCATTTTTTGGTTTTGTTAGTTCTATTGATTTTCTGTTGTACATTATGTTATCTGGACTCTGAATTTTACTAATTCCTTCCCTCTGTTAATTTTGGTTATATTTGCTATTTTCATAGTTCCTTGAGGTACAAATTAGGACATTGATTTGAATTTTTCTACTTTTTAAAATATAGACATTTGTTGCTATAAATCTCCCTCAGAGCATTGCTTTTGTTGCATCCCATAAGTTTTGGAATTTTGTATTTTCACTTTTATTTGTCTCAGTTATTTTCTAATTTTTATGTGGTTTCTTTCTTTGTTAATAGAGTACATTTGTGAAATTTCCTGTTTTCCTGGAAATCTGTTATTGATTTTTAGCTCCATGCCATTAATTCCTTCCCAAAAGTCCCACTTTAAAATAACTATTATCATATGAATTAATGAATTAAGTGTACAACACATGAAATTTAGGGAGGGCACTCAGACTATAGTAGTCCACAAAACACAAGAGCAGTGATACTGGCAATTTGAATATGCCGAAGACAAGCTATGCAGTGCTCCCAACTGTCATCTCACATTCGCTATTAGAAGAACAATAAGCACAGGTTAATAAGATAATGAGAGATAGAGAGACAGACAGAGAGAGAGAAACTGAGAATGTTCACATAAGTTTTATTATATTGTTCCATTTGTTCTATTTTGCTAGTTATTAATTTCTGACAGTGCCTAATTTATAAATTAAGCTATCATAGACATGTATTTATAAGAAAACTGAAACTATAATCCATATACTATAGTTTGATACGATGTACACTCAGGCATCCACTGGTGGTCTTGGAATTTGTCCCCCTTGGATGAAGGGGAACTATCATACATGTTTTGCTGATTCATATTTCAGTGGACATTTGGGTCACTCCCACCACTTGGCTCTTGTGGATAGTACTGCTATGAACATGAATGTGCAAAGATTTCCTCAAGAGCCTGCTTTCAGTTCTTTTGGACATATACCAAGAAGTGGGATTGCAGGATCTTATGACAGTTCTATTTAGACGTCTTTGAGGAACTGCCATACTGTTTTCCATGGTGGGTGTGCCATTTTAAAATCCCACCAATAGTGCACAAGTGTCCCAGTTTCTCCATGTCTTTGCCAGTGTTAGTTGTTTTCCGGTCTTCTTGTTGCTCGTTTTTAGAATAGCTATCCTAATAGTGAGGTGATATCTCAGTGTAATTGTGATCTCCATTTTTTCAATGTTGAAATGATGTTGCTGGACATTTGTGTATCATCTTTGGAGAAATGTCCTGTCAAGTTCTTTGCCCAGTTCTATATGCTTCTTTTTTCCTAAGCTATGACTTTTCAGTAGCTGTTTTGCTTTGGTTGATTCTACTGCCTTTGCTTCTTTTCCACTTCTGCCTCTATTTTTTTCAATATCTGCTGATTCTGCCTCTACTCCTTTTTCCCTATCTTCTCCTTTTTGCAGCTCTTTGCCCTTTTGCTGTCTCTGCTGTCTCTTTTTCCATCCTCCCTCTGCTGCCTCTGCCTGTGCTTCTCCTCCGTCCTGTGCTTCTCCTTTCTGCATCTGGTGGCCCCTTTACTGACTTTACTTCCACTTTTGCTTCCCCAGTCTGCACTATCTGCTGTTTCTTTTCCTTTTTCCAATGATTCTGTCTCTGCTTCTTCTTTGTCCTGTGCTTCTCCATTATGCAGTTGTTTCCTTTTTTGCTGATTCTGTTTCACTTCTGCTTTCCCACTTTGTCTGAGATTCCCCTTTCAGCTAACTCTGCATCTGCTTCTCCTTGGTCTTGTGCTTCTCCTTTCTTCAACTAGTCGTCCTTTGGGCTGGCTCTCCTTTCACTTTGGCTCCCCACCCTCTTGCCCTGTCTGCTGATTCTGTTCCCTTTTCTAATAATTCTGTTTCTGCTTCTCCTTTTCCCTGTGCTTCTCCTTTCTGCGGCTGGTTTCCTTTTACTGACCTGCTTTCCCCTTGCACTGTCTGCTGATTCTGTTCCCTTTTCTAGTAATTCTGTTTCTGCTTCTCCTTTTCCCTGTGCTTCTCCTTTCTGCAGCTGGTTTCCTTTTACTGATCTGCTTTCCCGCTTGCACTATCTGCTCATTCTGTTCCGTTTTCTAGTAATTCTGTTTCTGCTTCTCCTTTTCCCTGTGCTTCTCTTTTCTGCAGCTAGTTTCCTTTTACTGACCTGTTTTTCCCCTGCACTGTCTGCTGATTCTGTTCCCTTTTCTAATAATTCTGTTTCTGCTTCTCCTTTTCCTCGTGCTTCTCCTTTCGGTAACTCGTTTCCTTTTAACTGACCTGCTTTGCCCCTGCACTGTCTGCTCATTCAATTCCCGTTTCTACTAATTCTGTTTCTGCTTCTCCTTTTCCCTGTGCTTCTCCTTTCTGCAGCTGGTTTCCTTTTACTGACCTGCTTTCCCCCTTGCACTGCTTGCTCATTCTGTTCCCTTTTCTAGTAATTCTGTTTCTGCTTCTCCTTTTCCCTGTGCTTCTCTTTTCTGCAGCTGGTTTCCTTTTACTGACCTGCTTTGCCCCTGCACTGTCTGCTGATTCTGTTCCCTTTTCTACTAATTCTGTTTCTGCTTCTCCTTTTCCCTGTGCTTCTCTTTTCTGCAGCTAGTTTCCTTTTACTGACCTGTTTTTCCCCTGCAGTGTCTGCTGATTCTGTTCCCTTTTCTAGTA
>RJWT010048125.1:0-11184 GCA_004365215.1 Cuniculus paca | reverse complement strand
GGCCCTCCCAGTCTAGTTCACCACATTGCTAAGACTGGGGGAGGGGTAATCACAGCCTTCTAGGAGGCTGAGGCCGAAAGATCACAATTTGAGGCCCAGCCCGGGCAATTTAGGGAGACTCTATCTCAAAAAAATTTAAAAACAAAAAGGCCTGAGGATGTAGTTCGGTGCAAAGGCACGCAGCGGGCAGAGCCACCACTAACTCAGCCACGAGTTGGTTCAAAGGAGTTGGTGTGTGGGGACCTTGGCACTTCCTCGGAGCTGCTGCTTTCCAGGCTGTACCTCGGCTTGGGATCATCGCACTTCTGGTTAGCTGAGCCTGCTGCTGCTGCTGCTGCTGCTTGCTGCTGCTGCTGGCACATGTCTTTCTTTCTTTCTTTCTTTCTTTCTTTCTTTCTTTCTTTCTTTCTTTCTTTTTTGCGGCACTGGGGATTGAACTCACGATTTTGCGCTTGACGGGCAGGCGCTTAGACCGCTGAGCTAGATCCCCAGCCCTGTTTTTGAGACAGGGTCTCACTATGCCGTTCAGGCTGGCCTTGAGCTCACTTTGTAGCCCAGGCTGGTGTCGAACTCACAAAGATCCGCCTGTCTCAGCCTCCCGAGTGCTGGGATTACAGGCGTGAGCCACCATGCCCGGCTAAATAAACATTTTTAAAACAGGGATGTAGTTCAGTGATAGAGCACCCCTGTGCTCAATCCTCGGTACCGCAAGAAATGCAAATAGATTTAATTATAAAATACATGTAACAAGAGTACCCTCTTAACCATTTCTTTTCATTTTCTTTGTTTTTTTGGTGTTGGGCATCAAGTTAAGAGCCTTACACGTGCCAGCATGTGCTGTGTCACTGAAGTACACCCCAAGCTCGCAATGTTGTGAACTTCAGAACCTATTCATCTCAAAAAACTGAAACTGAAGCTAGGCATAGTGGTGCATGCCTGTGGTGCATGCAACCCTCGAGAGGCTGAGTTGGGAGGATTGGTGCAGATTCAAGGCCAGTCTGGGCTACAAAGTGAGTTCAAGACAAGTTTGGACTGCATAGCGAACTTCTGCCTCAAAAAAAGACAAAAAAGAAAAATCTGAAACTGAACTGGACATGGTGGCATAATCCTGGCACTTAAGAAGGCTGAGGCAGGAGGATCACAGTGGTTGAGCCCAACTAAGACAACTTAGACTGAGACCCTGTCTCAAAATAAAATGTAAGGGGCTGGGGATATAGCTCAACAGCATAGTGCGCCTGCCTGGAAAGGGTGAAGTCGTGAATTTAATTCCTGGTACCAAAACACAAAAACAAAAAAACATAAAACGGACTGAGGATGTAGGTCAGTGTGAAGACCCTGAATTCAACCCCCAGTACCACACACACAAAAATCCTCTGTACCCATTAAACAAAAATGCTCCATTCCCCTTTCCCTAAGTCTCCAGCAGCTGTGATTCTATTTTTCTTAGAATAATATCCTCCATGTTCATCCATGATGTAGCATGGATCAGGATTTCCTTTTTTTTAAGGCTGAATAATGTTCCATTGTATGTGTATATCACATTTTCCTTTTTATCTATCACTGGACATTTGAGATCCTATTTTCAATTCTTTCTGATACATATACACTGAGGTGGAATTGTCAGACTATGTGATACTTCTTTTTTTTTTTTTTGCGGCACCGGGGATTGAACTCACGACCTTGTGCTTGCTGGGCAGGCGCTTAGACCACTGAGCTAGATCCCCTGCCCTGGTGTTTTTGAGAAAGGGTCTCACTATGCCGTTCAGGCTGGCCTTGAGCTCACTTTGTAGCCCAGGCTGGTCTCGAACTCACAACAATCCACCTGTCTCAGCCTCCCGAGTGCTGGGATTACAGGCGTGAGCCACCACGCCCAGCTACACTATGTGATATTTCTATCTATGTTTTTGGTGTTGGGAATTGAACCCAGGGCCTCCTGAATGCTAAGCAGATTCCATACTCCTGAGCTATCCCTCCTGCCCCTATGTTCAACTTTTTTGAGACCCTGCTGTTTGAGGTGTGGTTCTTTGAGCTGTGAGGTGGAACAGTTGGGAGGACAGGTCTGGCTAGCGGAGAAACTTGAGAGCCATCAGAATATCGATGGTTGGATCAATTCATGCAAGAAAGCTCAGGCTTGGGTAGATGTTGCAGGTCAGAGTGGAATGAAGAAGACAGGCTGTCTAGTCTGCATCCACACTGCTTCTCAGTTGGAAAGTTAGTGAGTTCAAGGCCAGCCTGGACTACATAATGAAACTCTGTCTCAAAACAAAACAGGAAAAAGGGCCTGTATGGCCTTACAGTTAACAATATTATAGACAGCTAAGTTAGGTAGAAACATTATTGGCAGTTGGACCTGGGTAGGCATTCAAGGGAGTCAGTGCTGAAGATGAGAATATATTACAACTGTGGCTGGTGGCACATCCTTTGAAGGCCAAACCTCAAGATAAAGATGGAATGATCAGGCTCACAGGCCTCCCTGAGGGATAAACAATATACTATAATTGGTATCACCTGAGCCAATAAAGTCTATATAGATATCAGTCAGTCACCCAGGTGAGTGACCAGGACCTCCTGACTCATCTCTTCCAAAAAAGGTCCTTGTTCTTTCCATGCACATCTGTCACTTGACGTGCTTTCTCATTAGATCAACATTACCTAAGCTGCTATACTTGTAATTTTATTGGTCGATCATAGCTTTGTCCCACCTTGTAGTAACCTCGTGATTTTGCTCTATAAAACTACCTCTGAAAAATGGGGTCTACAGCAACCCACTGAGGTCCTCTCCTGTATCTCAGGACCTGTCTCTCCCTTAATAAAATTTCCTACTCTTAACACCTGTTGTTCCTTAGAATTACTTCTTCAATTTTGGAGAACGCAAATCAGCATACTAGTTCTCTAGCAGATTGAGAGTTATAATATATCCCTTATATCATTTGGAGGCCTTGCTGAGGTAATTGGAAGGAGGTAAGAGTTTTTGCTTTTGTTTCATGGATTCTAGATTGTGGCTCATTTAGGTGATCAAAAATTGTCATCCTTGCTCGTCAATTGCTCATGCCTTAAATTTTATGCCTTGTCTCTTTTATGCATTATTTTTGTTAAAAAGATTGCAGAAAGATTATTTCTTTGATGCAACATTTGACTTTTACAGGCAAGGTCTTGTATTAATGCTTTATATATACTGCATTTGGTCTTACTAGTTGGTAAATTTATTGATGATCTTTGACCTGTTTGATTGTTGTGGTTTGTTATTTTATGTTAGACCACAGCACTAGGGAGAAATAATGTTAGAGCACTCCTTAGTGGACCTTGATATGAAATGCTATAAAATGGGTCTTTTTATAAAATCTAGTTTATATTTTAAAAATATAGTTACCTATTAATAAATCACAGGGCTCCATTTTCCAGTTAAAAAATAATAGGCCGGAAGCCATTATTAAGACTTGGAGGACAAATTTCTCTGGGACAGTCTGGCCTGATTGCCCTCTACACTCTAGAGGGAATGTTAAGCCTGCAGTGCCTCAGTTTGCTTTCAGGTCTAATCTGGTGGGGAGGCAATCTTAGCCCTTAAGATTCCCCATTCTTACCTTTCTAAGACGAGAGAGATGACTCACGGGCAAGTTGTGTCAATAATTCATCATGAGCATGAGAAGATAAGACCTCCTTTTTCTGATCTTATTTCTGATCTTTTCCCTGTCACTTTGTACGTTTCTTTTTTTGGAGGCATGTTTCTGCTAAAGATTAGAGAGAGAGGAACTCTGAATGATCCCAACCTTTGGCTCATATCCAATAACTAAGAACCTTTAAATTGAGCCTTTAGAAAATTGGCATTTGCTAACACCATGTTAGATGAGGGACACATACCCCACCTCTGGATCAGATGAGACACTGGAATTTTAGCCATCCAGGAGAACATGCAGAAAAGCAATGCCCCTGAATAACTGTTCTGGGCAACAATCTCCCTTGGGAGACTGAACTTGAGACCCCATGGAAAGAACCAACTTCTGGGTGAGACCAAAAAGAGCTATTTCCTAAACACAATATTTAAGGGACCACAATAGTTTAAGGGAGAATCCCCAACCTCCTGGCACTCACTCTCTCCACTCCTAGGTCTGGTTCCCATCTTTTATGTGTGTAGGGGAGGGAAATACTTTAGCTAATAAATTGTGCTTGCTGAATGATGGGTACAGGTTTTAACCTGTGAGCTTCATAAGTGTGTTGCAGATAAGGAGACAGAAATTTTGCAGTGAAATTTGAGTAAAACTTAGCCTTATCTTGATACAAAGCAAGATTGCATAGGTGATTAGGTAGACATCACATGTCTTAGAGACTTTTTTGCCCTAGGGCCCAGGGCAGGATTTCTCTGAGCCATTACTTGGTTCTATCTATATCTAGAAGTGATCTCTTTACAGACTAGAAAGTACTTCAATCACTTCCAATTTGCTCTTTGATATTTTCCTCCCTATCTTTCAAAGAATTGGAAAGCAGTGGTTTGAGTCTCTTGATTATTGATTTAATTATGCTAGCAATTCTTCCGTCTTTAAACATCACCATTGTAGCTGGAATCCATTGTAGCCTGAGCTTTTTAAAACGTCTGCTGGAGTTAGGAGTGTGAGTTCCCGGGGAAGGGAAGGGCACAAGTCAGCTAGCATGGCTTGTCCAACCTGACCTGTCTTCTGGTCACTCTCCATATGACAGGCACCTGCTCTGGGGCAGGGGACCTCAGGGGACACCTTGAGAGAATATAGAAACCAAGGAATTAAAAGAGATACCTATTTTTTCTCATACATTGCATATAGGAAATTCAATGTCAAATTCTCTTACCCCTTTGGAATGTATTCTTAAGCACTTGAAATTGTTTGCCCCTCACCTACTCAGAAAGAGATGTTTAATATTTTTCTGCATGCCCCATGGCCTTCCTACCCCCAGAGCCAAAATGGATTGCAGACAGAAGTATTAATCATGATAGTATTTCACAAGAGAGAGAGAAAATGATCAGAATTACCTTATGTTCAGATTTTATTTGCATTAAGAGAGAAGCCTTACTTGTGCTCCAAATGTAAATGTAAGGCACAGGAAAGCCGGACACTCTGGTCCTGGCACAGATACATCCATTATCGCTGAGCCTGAGGCTCCTCTCCTTCACCCTTTGGACCCTGAGGATGAGGTTTCCATGTTTAATCAAAGCTTCGTCCACTGTTACTGAGCCTGAGGTTTCCCCCACTGCCCCCAGATCCTCAGGGTGAGGTTTCTAAACCAGTCATAATCGAGGCCTCCACTGGGCTATGTCTGTTCTTAGCTGATTTTGTTCAAGCCTCTCAAGGACAATATCTTTTACAGGAAGTAAATGGTGAATTTGGCAATACCCATTTTCACGTGCCCTTTTCTTTCAGTGACCTCAAACGGATCAAACGAGATCTGAGAAAGTTTTCAAATGATCTTGGTAAGACTATCGAGGTCTTCAGAGAACTTACTCAGACGTATGAACTAGACTGGAAAGATGTAATGTTGCTCTTAAACTCAACATTGTCTTCTAATGAGACAAGCAGTATTACAAGCTGCTACTACATTTGGAGATGAATATCGTATTGTTAATTTTAGAAGGCCAGAAAACAGGCAGCCAGGGAAACAGCTGGTTTTTACTGGAGCCCAAGAATTTCCTACACAAAATCCCTACTGGTTGACCAACCAGACAGGAGACTGGAAAAGGAGGCATCTTCAGACATCATTCTGGAAGGTCTAAGAAGGATGAGAACTAAGCCCTTCAATTATTTTAAATTGTCAACAATTCATCAGGAGAAAGATGAGAACCCCTCTGCCTTCTTAGATAGTTTACAAGAGGCATTGATAAAGCATACATTCCAGCTCCCTATTCAGTAGAAAGAGGGATGATTCTTTTTCTTTTCTTTTCTTTCTTTTTTTTTTTTTTGTGGTTTTTTGAGACAGGGTCTCACTATGCAGCTTAGGCTGGCCTTGAGCTCACTTTGTAGCCCAGGCTGGTCTCAAAAGGATCCTCCTGCTTCAGCCTCCCACGTGCTAGGATTACAGGCATGCACCACCACACCCGGCTTAGGACAGATTATTCTTAGAGACAAATTTATTATCCAGTCAGCCTCAGATATTAGGAAAAAGCTACAAAAGATGGTTTTTACTCCAGAAAGCTCACATGATATTTCAGTGAGAATTGCCTCCTCGGTATTTTATCATTAGGACCAGGAGGAGGCCAAGGGGAGAAAACAAAGTGGCTGCCTTGGTTGTGGCCTTAAAAGGAGTAGCCCCTAAGCCTGATTCTCGGGGCTCCAGGAAAAGCTTGACAACTAAACTTACTTGCTACTACTGGGGAAAGTCAGGCCACCTTTAGGAGAGACTGTGATAAGAACCATCATGACAAATGCCCCCTGAGCCATGCCTGATTGCAAAGGTGACCACTGGAATTTGAACTTTGCTCTGAGGTGGAGGTCCCAGAGATCAGACCCATCTTACTCACTGGTCCAGCCAGAATGAAGGGCTCCAGGGCAATCTCTGGCTTCTCGCTCTGGCCAGACTCTCTTGTCCGCAGAGGAACCCAGGGTAACCATGATTATAGAGGGAAAAGAAACCAGTCTATTCGTAGACACTGGCCTGTGTCTCTTGGTCCTTCTTTTCAACCCTGGCCTTCCTTCCAGTGATCGTACTTCAGTGAAAGGAGTCTCTAGAGAGGTGATAATCAGCTACTTCTCACAACTTTGGGCTGTAACTGGAATGGTTTTCTCTTCATTCATTGCTTTTTAATTATGCCTGAAAGTCCAGTTCCCCTTCTGGGAAGAGATATCTTATCTTGCTTAAATACTGTAATATGCATGCATAGGTCAGGTATGCTCCCTCCCCCTCATGGAGACAGAAATAAATCCTGAAATGTGGGCAACTAAAGATAGAATAGAAATAAATAAATAAATAATAAATAAAGATAGAATAGATACAGCAATAAGAGCCGCCCCAGAGCAAATACATCTCAAAGATCCCCCTATTTTTCCTTGCCAGAGACAATACCCTCCAAGACCTGAAGTTAAAAAAAGATATTGCCTATCTTCAATAACTTAAGGAAACCAGGTCTACTCAACCATTATAATAGCATGTGCAACACTCCAATTTTGGGAGCTCAAAAACCCAATGGAGAGTGGAGGTTAGTACGCCTTAGACTGATAAATGAGGCAATAGTGCCAATCCACCTGGTGGTACCTAACCCGCACACTCTCCTTTCTCAGATTTTTGCAAGTCACTGTCTTTCAATATGTAGATGATACACTGTTACATGTTCCCTCAGGAGAGCTCTCTAGTCAAGCACCCATGCTCTGTTGTCTTTTTTTTTTCTTTTTTTCTTTTGTTGCAGCACTGGGGATCAGACTAACAACCTCGCACTTGCCAGGCAGGTGCTTAGGCCACTGAGCTAAATCCCCAGCCCTTGTCTTTTTGAGACAGGGTCTCACTATGCCGTTCAGGCTGGCCTTGAGCTCACTTTGTAGCCCAGGCTGGTCTCCAACTCACAACAATCCTCCTGTCTTAGCCTTCTGAGTGCTAGGATTACAGACGTGAGTCACCAGGCCTGGCTTCTGTTGAATTTTCTAGCAGACAGAGGTTTAAAGGTCTCTAGGTCTAAGGCACAACTGCAGCTTTATCATATGTAATGGAACCCAAGGCTGGGGGAAGAGAATTAAACCAATACTTTCCTTCCCATAGCCCGAGATCTTAAACCAGCTAAGGGGATTTCCTAGGAATTACGGGCTTTTGTTGCCTTTGGACAGCAGGGTCTGGTGAGGTTGCCTGACCCATCTATAGGCTTTTTAAGGAAGCTCAAAAGGCACATACTAATATTTTCACCTGAAACTCTGATTCCCAGAACGCATGCCAGACGCCTATAACAGGACACCATCTCAATTCACATGTTGATGAAATGTGGAACATGGTTTTGGGAGTGCTCTTGCAGGATCGAGGGACTGCTCACAGCCTGTAAGGTATACGAGTCATGAATTAGACATCGAAGCAAAGGAATGGACTACATGCTTACAGCTGTGGCTGCGGTAGGTCACCTCGTACCAGAGCCATCCAAGCTAACTTTAGACAAGGATCTCACTGTATGTGGACCTCACAATGTGACAGGACTTCTTTCTTCCAAAGGAAGCCTATGGCTATCAGACAATCAGCTTCTTAAATACCAGGCTCTACTTCTAGAAGGACTAGAAAGAAATGTTCCCCCTTAAACCCTGCCACCTTTCTTCCAGAAAGGGAGGAAACTGAGGCTTAGAGACATAACTCTGAACAAATAATTCTCCATAGGTATGTAGCCAGAGAAGACCTACTGACTCAGATTTGACTCTTTTCTGTGATGGCAGCTCCTTCATGGAAAATGGGATGAGAAAGGCAGGGTATACAGTACTGACTCTACATCAGACACTTGGAAGTGCCTCACTTGCCCCAGCTAGCAGAACTCATAGCTTTGACCAGGGTTTTACTGCCATGACCTGCACGGCTCTCGAACTTTCCAGGATGAGGACCATGAAGAGTGGTGAGAAGCTGAAGAAATAAAGATGAGACACAGAAAACAGATCAGGTGGAGCCATCTCTCCTAATGGGAGGAAAGGAACTGCTCAGCCATCATAGCACATTTATTCATACATTTGGCAGATTGGCATCACATGACATCCCTTTGCCTAGCAACCCGTTGCTTGGATCGTCTCAGAGCTCGGTGTTTTCTGGACTGGAGCAGCTTGTTCTCATGGCTCACCTTGGGTGCTCTTTGTTCTCGGGATGGCCTCACTCCAGCCGCACATGTGTGATCAGTCTCCAGTGTAAGCTGCTCCTGACATTTCCCCCTTTTCTGTTTTTGTGGTTGTAATCAATGGGTGTTCAAATGAAGTTGGAGGACTCATGTTTGGAGGACTCTGCAGATGATTTTCTTTCTTGTGGTGATGCTTTTCTGATGGATATTTAAGACCAAGTTAAAATGAAAGTTAAAATTAATTTTTTGCTATTTATGAAGTTTAGTTAGTTCTCCTCAGAAATTGCCTTGGAACCATGCACAGCGCCTGTTAGTACTTTTGTCAGGGTCAGTCATCTAGATGAGTCATAACCATTGCTTGACCAAGTTGCTTTCTGTGAAGTTTGGAAGAATTTTTCTCCTAGTGACTCTCCTTAGGCACACTACATTTCATTGATCACTTTCCTCTGTGGTCCCACAATCTCCTTGGTCAAAAGACTGGGAACTCACTGAGTTACAGAATGTTGCAGCAGAGGTTCTCTTATGTCCTGGCCCTCACTGACCTTGGAGGTGTAGGGCCAAAATATTGGCTGTCCTCTTAGCCCATCTATTTCTCTAATTTTTTGCCTCTAAACCTCAGTTACTGAACATCCAGAAAAAAAGACTGATAACATTACAATGTAATAGAGGCAGTAAGCTTAATATTATTATCTTATCTGAATATCAAGCACTTTAGAAGATAAAAATGAACTGTTATTTTTTAACAACCACAGATGTTTTAGTATTTAAACCCCTGTAGAATGTTAACAAGCAATTATGTATTTTACACAGAAAATTAGAAATAAAACTATATATAATGTTGTGGTATGACAGTCCTGAAGACATTTTTGTAACACACCTGAATTTCCATTTTGACATAAAATACCCCTTTTAGTCTATCATTCCTATCTAATATGTAAGAAGCTTTTACCTAACTTGTTGACTGTTATTCGGATGTACATCCCATAAGTTTTTGTTAAGGGCAGAGGTCTGAAGCTGAAAGAAAAGTCTATCACTATAAACAATCCCTGTTTTACATTTTGGAAGACCTATACATCTGCAGGCATGAATACATTTAACATACCACAAGGTTAATAACAATCAATTGTCATAGCCATATGAAAACCTTTGTACCAGAGCATCTTTAAATCAAACACCTTTTTTTTTTTTTTTTTTTTTTGTACCAGGAATCAAGCTCTCAGCTTTGTGCTTCCCAGGCACTGTGCCATTGAGCTATATCCCCAACCCTAAATCAAAAACCTTATTGTCTGGAAAACTGAATCCTTTTGATTAAGTTAATCTTTTTGATTAACATAAACAATTACAATAATAAATTTTTAATAATTATTGGGGTGTCTCCCATAAGGTTATGGAGATTATTTGGGGCTTACTATAAATGACAAATAAAAGCTGGGGTAACTCCCCAGGCAGCTGCTCCTTTATTCACCAAAGGGAGCCTTGACCAATAATTATCCAAGCCCAAAATGTTCCCTTAGTTACCTTAACGAATTTCTGATGACCTCTGAGAAAATCCATTTTGATATTATTTTGACCAGCTGGAAACCCAGGTTGCATGCTTTTGAAATCTATAGCCTAAATTAAACTTTGAAAAAATGATTCAAAACTGCAAAAGAAAAAAGGGAGAGAGAAAAGATTGTTGAGCTCAAATAAAAAACATCTATTCACGGATATGACAAACAGACAAAAACAAAACAAACAAACAAAAACCAAGCACACAGTTTGGGCAAACATCTTGCATAATCAGAGTGCACTCAAATAAATTTTTGATCAAATTAAATTATAATACCTTTTTATAATGTTAGAATTTATAACTATACATAGACTAGTCAGACTATGTTAGTAGCAATCTCTTACAAAGGAATAAAGCCTTTTATCTATAATCAATATATATTTTTGTATTTTCTTTTTTTTTTTTTTTTTTTTTTTTGCGGCACCGGGGATTGAACTCACGACCTTGCGCTTGCCAGGCAGGCGCTTAGACCGCTGAGCTAGATCCCCAGCCCTGGTGTTTTCTGAGACAGGGTCTCACTATGCCATTCAGGCTGGCCTTGAGCTCACTTTGTAGCCCAGGCTGGTCTCGAACTCACAATGATCCGCCTGTGTCAGCCTCCCGAGTGCTGGGATTACAGACGTGAGCCACCACGCCCGGCTTGTATTTTATTTTAAGAATACTAGTAACTTTCGTGTTCCTTTCTTTCATGTAGTTTTCAGCTATCTCTATATACTCAGTCACCTACTCAGACCTTTGATTCTTGTTTTTGGTTATCATCTCCTGGGTATCCTGAGTCAATTCCTTTAATTGACCCCAGGTTGGTTCTAGCCCCATACTTGTCTATCAGCTATGTTGTGGTCTCTGAGGCATCACTGTCACAGGACTGAGCATCAGTTTCTTGAAA
>RJWT010048124.1:0-11190 GCA_004365215.1 Cuniculus paca | reverse complement strand
CTCTGCTATGCTGGTAGATAAAGAAGGAAGTCAGACTCCAGTACCGCACTAGATGCAGGCACCAGCAGGAAGTAGGATTAGCACAAGTGTGCCAATTCTGTGATTTTTCAAATGCATAATAATTTGAGTTGAGCCTGGCTAGTGGCTAGTGGGGATGGAACCTATGACCCTCAGGGGGTCTTTTGCCAGGCTGATCATGGCTTCAACCACTTCTGTCCCTCACCCTGTCACTGTGGGAACATAATACTTTGGAGTGCTGACTTGAAACCCTTCTGCAGCTGCTCTGAGTCCTGGATTGAGTCAACCCTTCCCTGGAATGGTATCTGACTAAGCACTCTGTCCAGTGAGTAGAGTGGGTGTTTGGGCTGGAGTAACTCAGTCACTCAGCAGCTGTCTCGGTTCACAGCATCCACCACTCCATTCTACCCCTGCATTTCTCCCTGAATCCCTGTGTGACACAGGATAATATAGGACCTCCAAATAATATAAAAGGATATATTTTAACTCCCAACCTGATATATGTCCAATACACTGACTTCATGTTCCCCAAAATCAAAGAATGAATTTTGAGGAATAATGAAAGTTAAGGGGCCAGGGATTTAGCTCAGTGGCCTAAGCACTTGCTTGGCAAGTGTGAGGTTGTGAGTTCAATCTCCGCTACTGCAAAAAAAAAAAAAGTTAAGAGCAGAAAATATTTATTGAGGAATCAAAGCTTCTAAAAGAGACAGAGGGGGTCCCAAGTGTGTTGCTGGGGACCCCACTTCTCAAGGGAGTTTTATAGAGCAAAACCACAAGGTGATATGGGTTTAAAATGGAATAAAACTATAATCAACTAATAAGATTACAAGTATAGTCACTCAGGTAAACTTGATTCACTGGGAAATCACAAGGTAGGTATGAGGTGGGGCAAAACTATGGTTAACCAATAAGGTTACAAGTACAATTGCTTAGTTAACATTGATAAAATAGGCATCAAATGAGAAAGCAAGTTACAGAGCAAGTGTACATGGACCAAACAGGGACTTTTCCTGGAAGTGAGGTTTTGATCTCCCACCCAAGGTGATTGATGCCTATTAGTCACTACTGTTTATCCTTAGGGGAAGTATGTGGGTATAGTCATTTCCTCTATCCTGAGCTCTGATCCTCAATGAATATGCTTCCAACCTCAGTTGTCTTTTGTACTGACTTCTTCCAAGGGCCTTGCCCTGTCTGACCACCTATAACATTTCTAAATAACTTAAGTGTCTATACTATCTGGAGTCCCCCCACTTTCACTGTGCCTTTGTAGACTTGGTCTTCCTTTCTCATGGAGCCAGGAGGTATGAACCAGAGGGGGAAAAATGCAGGTTATCCCTTCCCTTTTCTACATTGTGTTCTGTTGCTTCAATTTCTCTGTAGATTTTGATTTTTCAGTTAGAGCCTTCCAGGTTCCTGGGGATCTAATTCCCTTTTGATTTCTTCCCCAAGTTGTTATTTTCCAGTGTCTAGATTCTAAACCTCAGGAAAGTTGAATTGTTGTTGCTTACCTCTCCACTATCTTTCCAGAAACCCCAAAATGTTTTCAGATTTTAATTTATTTTTTGTTTTCAGACAAGTCTCACTATGTAGTCCAGACTGGCCTTGAACTAATTACCCTTGGGTTTAGTCTAGAAGGGCTCCTTCCTTTTTACTGGACCCCTGTGCTACAGCATAGGCCTTGATAAAATAAATATTCCCTTTGATGCTCCTGTAAACCTGCTGGTGATTTATGTCTTGAGTAGTATGGGTTCCAAAAGTCCTATAAATATTATTGGACTTTTTTTTATTCTGCACAATGTGGACAGAGTGGTTGGTTTCCAAAGACAAATAAACATTCAGAACTCTTAACATCAGAGACCTTCAGAGATCAGCAGCTAATGAAAACCAGCAGCAAAGACTAGTGCTGGGTAGGATCAACCTATGGTGCCCAGCACAGGACAGCATCAGACATCAGTGGGTAGCGGTCAGCAACTGGCTGTGTCAGCTCTTGACACCTGCATTATCCAGTGTCATCTGGTGACATCAGGATTGGTAGCTGAGCTGCACTGTTCTGATCCACAATTCATTCACAATTCATCTGAATTGAGCAGAAGAACCCTCAACTGGTTGACAACAGTGGGACTCACTCCTCTTCTTCTGGAGGTGGAATAAGGTAGATATTGTCCAGGAGTGCTACTCATCTTGAGTTTATG
This sequence comes from Cuniculus paca, assembly GCA_004365215.1. NCBI lineage: Eukaryota > Metazoa > Chordata > Mammalia > Rodentia > Cuniculidae > Cuniculus > Cuniculus paca. The sequence continues at coordinate 8,980 of RJWT010048124.1, read as the reverse complement.
GTTCGTTCAAAAGAATTTTTGAACAAGAGGTGGTTTGGGAGGGTTATCAGTTGTATGATGAAGTCAAGGATGCCACTGTGGGGGCGGGGCATGTTGTGGGGTACGTAATGTTTCCATCTACCTCCAAAAATGTGTTTTTGCCATTCATTTCAGTACTGCATGTTTGTAGTTCAGTGGTGATGGCCAAAAAAACTACTTGTTGTCTTCATAGTATTTGTTTCCATACTTCTCTCCCATAAATGTAACAACCCTCATATTATTTGCCTTAAAGAGAATTCACAGCCACAGAGGCCATGGCTATTAATCAGTTGCAGCTGAAGTTTCGGGACCTGCAGGATATCCATCCTGTCTCATTGTGTTAAAGGCCTGGAGAAGAGGGAGACCACCTGAGCAGGATTTGTGTAAGCAGCCATGGCTGTTTTATTTACTCTGGTGTGAGTGGGCTGGGTTCCAAGAAAGGAATCAGCAGGAAGTGAGGGTAGAACAAAGACTTTAACGGCAAGAGGAGGGGTTTTCTGCCTTGTGGAATTTGAGGGCAGAGAGATAGTGTGCTTCTTCCAATGGGTGGTATGAATGGGAATGTAGTCACGCCCCTCAGGGTGGGCTGTGCAGATGCAACCAAACTTCCTGGAACCGAGGGTTGCGTGGCATGGTATTCTGTAACAGCCTTTTCTGCTAGGCATGACGTTCTTGTCTCTTTGTTGTTATAAAAAGAAAAAGTATAGGGGAGGTGGGCACTGTTTCTTATGGCTTCTTCATGCAGGACATGTGGGAGGTATGGACATCTTAAGAGAGTTTTTGGAGTGAGAGAGGAGACCACCTCCTGGGGTGAAACTGGACAACTATGTGTTAACTGTGCAGCTAAGCTGACTGGGGAAATTGATGTAGCTAAGCTCCCTGAGGAGACTGATGGTTTTGACGCCAGCCATGTATGGGTTCAGCTGTGAGGCAAACATCAGTGGAGCATAGCGGAGTTGAAAAGGTCTGTGTGAAGTCCCTGCCCCCTTAATCACCACTCATTTCCTTTTAATCATTACTTTTGCTCTTGTAACTTTGCTTCATGCTGATTTCCAAAGAAAAATTTCCCTTTAGAATAGAAACAATATGAAAGTGTTCTCTGTCCTCAGGTGGACGCTAGTCCCCCAAGGGATGCTGGCTTGTCCTGTTACTCCTTGTCTTGTTGGTTCTGTTGGTGATCCTGTGCAGTATCCTGCTTCATTTGGTTCCCTAGCCAGGAAACATCGCAATCCAGCAGATTGCCTCCCCCATGAACGAAGCAGGGAGCTTGATGACCAGATGGTAAACTCCGGCTGAGTTTACCATGGCAGAACATTTCCTGTCAGGTGGGAGGCCTGTCCTATCAGCCTTCCAAGAGCCCTGGTTGGTAGTCTGAGGAGGGCTTACACAGAGAGGATCAAATGGCATTTGGCAGACATTTAAAACATGGTAAGGACAGGGGTTCTGATTTAGAAAGGGATCTCAAACAGGATCTCCATTTAGAGGGAGACCATGCAAGGGTCTCCAGACAGAACTGATCATCCTCTTGTGTTCCCCAACTAGCTGCCACTGGAATGAAACTTCAGGCTGCTGCTGGCGGGTGTGAGTCTTGTGGGGAAAGTTCTAGTTGCCACTGTGTCCTACTCAAATGGCCCTCCAAAGGAACACTACCTATTCTCTCAAGTAACTTGAAGGACCCCTTTTTAGAGCAGCCACCACCTTATACCCAGGGAACAATGGCCTGAGGCTGGAGCCACGGACCTTCAGCATCCCTGGGACACAGGCACATGGCTGCCCCATGAACAGACAAAGAGCTGTCCAGCCAAGATCTTTTCTCCACCTGCCCTTGCCACAGTCTTCTGGACTGTCCTATGCTCCCACTCTGCCACACGTCTCGTCAGGCTTGCAATTTGGCCCCAAGTTCCCATTGCCAGACTCTCCTGCCTCTCCAGACACAATGGAGGCATCTTTAGCCAGAGTTTCCCTGAGTCAGGACACCAGTTCCCTCTCTGGAAAGGAGTGAGGGAGTCCCCAACAGTCAGGACAAATGATTCCAGGGCCCTGGGGTCACCTACCTTCATTTATCAGCCTTTCACAACCATGGATTTATTGAATTGGAAATACCACAGTCCCTTGTATACTGAGAGCCCACAAGCACCCATTGACTTGCTGCAGTCTGTCTTCCAGAATCTTAACTCTACTTGGTCCGATTGCTGCCAGCTTCTGATTACTCTCCTCATCACAGAGGAGCACCAACATGTCCTAGCCACTGCTATTAAGTCACTGGAATAAAATGCCCCTGTAGGCACCCTTGATCCGAGCACCTATGATAGGCAACATCTCCCTGCAGAGGACCTTGGCTGGGACCCCGATGTCTTAGAACAGATGGAACAGCTGATGGACTACCTCACTGTCCTGTTGCAAAGACTGCAATGTGGAGGTCAGAAGGTGACCAATAATGCCAAGGAAAGAGAGACCCTCCAGAGACCAGATGAGAGTCCAAGCACATTCCTTGGACAACTCTGTGAGGCATTTCACACCTATGCACCTTTTGACCCAGAGGCCCCTGAGAACCAGAGGATGATCAATATGGCTTTTGTGAGCCAGAGTGCTGGAAACAGTCACTGAAAACTCTAAAAATTGGAAGGCTTTACAGGTATGAATATGGCCCAACTCCTGGAAGATACCAACGAGGTATTTGTCAACCGAGATGTGGAGGAACACAGAGAATTTGAACAACAAATGAAGAAAAAGGCCAATATCACCACAGCCCTGGCAGGAACACATAAAAGAAACCAAAAGAAAGAAAGAAAGAAACAGCACCTGCAAGCCACTCCCACTCCAGAGAAGGACCAATAGGGGCCACTACAAGTGTGAATGCCCAAAGTTAGAGAAACATAGCTGAGCAAGCCGAGAACCCAGAGGTGGCCAGATCTGCTTTCACAGTAGGAGGAAGCTCTCCTTTTGAGGACTGAGACAGATGGGGTTCTTGATCCCCTATGGGGCCCATGGACTATGCAAAACTGGAGACAAGCCAATAAAATTCCTGATAGACACTAGGGGTGGACTATTCAGTTTTAACATCTCTGCCAGGGCCCTAAGTTGTTGAGCTGTTGATTTCAAAGGTGCCATGGGGTGATCTAAAGCTCAAGCTTTTTTCCAGCCTCAAGTTTGTTAGTCAGGAGGGCACAGAGTGATGCATCAGTTCCTGTCTATGCCAGATTGCCCAGTTCCCCTCTTAGGGAGGGATTCATTGGCTAAGTTAAAGGTCAAAATTGACTTCAGGGACAGAGACATGTTTCTTGGACTGCTATTGCTGCAGCTGACCTTGAACCTGACTGTCCTTTGGGAGGAGGAAAGGAGACTTCATGAAAGGCCAGTCTGAAAGGCCCCAGAAGGCAACAGGGACTTGCTTGGACTTTGGCCCAAGTCTGGGTGGAAAACAACCCACCTGGCCATAGATCAGCCTCCAATCAAGGTAAAACCCAAGCCAGGTGCCATGCCAGTTGCTCAACATCAATACCCAATCCCTCAGGCAACCCAGCAGAGAATTCAAACACACTTAGACTACAAACCTATGAGATCCATCTTCCCTTCTAGTCACCCTAGAGCACACCTCTCCTTTCAGTCAGGAAGGTGGACACTGGAGACTATGGCCTGGTTCAAGATCTCTGCTCAGTGAGGCCACAATGACCTCACAATGACCCCACCATTCCAAATCCTCACCTACTAGTACTGTTGCCAGCTTCAATAGAGGGGTTTAACTGCTTGATTTGAGGATGCTTTCTTCAGCATATGCTTGGCCCCAGAGAACTAGCCTCTCTTTGCTTTTCAGTGGGGATCAGTCAACACTGGACAAATCGCCAGCTGACCTGGACTCCACTACCGCAAGGTTTTAAGAACTCCCTGACCATTTTCTGGGAGGCTGTAGCACAAGATCTCTGCTTGTTCTCTGCCCAAACTCTGGGATGTACTTTGTTGCAGAATATTGATGACCTCCTCCCAGGACATAAAACCTGAGAAGGGTGCAAGAGAGGCATAGAAGAGCTGCTCAGACACATGTGCCAGAAAGAATACAAGGTGTCCCAAGAAAAGGCACAGTGGTGCTGTACAAAGGTCCAGTACTTAGAATTTGATCTGTGTAAGGGAGAGAGGAGGCTGGAGGTGGCCTGAAAGTTGGTGATAATAGAACATGTCCCAGTCCAAGACCTGAAGGCAATTGTGGGAATTCTTGGGAGCCTCAGGTTTTTGCAGATTTCCAACTATGCTATTTTGGCAGCAACAACAACAAGAACCCCACTATGAAGCTACAAAAGATGGAGGAAAAAAAATTATTTAAACTTGGAAAAAGAACAACAAACCTCCTTCAAGGCCCTAAAGGAGAAACTCCAAAAGGCACTGGCATTAGGTCTCCTTGACCAAGAAGAAAAAGATGGCTGTTGGGATGCTAGTTCAGACCCTAGGTTCCTGGGAAAGGCCAGTGGCCTACTTGTCAAAACAACTGGATGGGGTAGCAAAGGGCTGGCCCCCTTGCTTGAAAGCTCTGGCTGCAACTGCTGTCCTGACCAAGGAGGCTGACAAGCTGACTCTAGGCCAACCACTGGCTTGCCAACTTGTGCCTGACCCAAAATCAGAGTTTGCCCTGTGGGAATTGTCACATTCAGGTTGAGGTTTCCAACAACTGAAACCCAGCCACTCTTCTCTCCAAAATAAAAAACCCCAACTTGATTGTGAGTAGGTCATAGAACAGGTCTACTTCAACCGGCAAGACTTATACAACCAGCCCCTTCAATAGCCCGATTTAGAGTTTTCCCTGGGTGGGAGCAGCCATGTAGATGAGAAAGGGAGGAGTATGATGCTGCTGTTGGTTTGGTATAGAAGGCTTTTATCAGATTGAGATAAAGACCATCTATTCTAATTTTCTGTAGAATTTTTTTTTATCATGACTGGGTGCTGAACTTTGTCAAAAACTTTTCTGCATCTACTGAGATTATCACATGGTTTTTGCCCATGGTTCAGTTAATATGGTGTATTACATTTTTGGATTTATGTATGTTGAACCATCCTTGCAACCCTGGGATGAATCTAACTTGGTCATGGTGTATAATCTTCTTGGTGTGCTGTATTATCTTTACCAGTACCTTATTGAGGGTTTTTGCGTGTGTGTTCCCTAGGGAGATTGGTCTACAGTTTTCTTCCTTAGTTGGGTCTTTCTCTGGTTTTGACATCAGTGTAGTACTTTCTTCCAGGAATGGATATAGGAGTATTGCTTCCTTTTCAATTTCACTGAAGAGTTTGAGAAGTAGTGGTATTAGGTCTTATCTAAATTTCTTGTAGAATTCAGCTGTGAATCTATCAGGACCTGGGTTTTTCTATGTTGGTAGGTTTTTAATTACATCTTCAATTTCATTGATTGATATTGGTTTGTTTTTTAAAATTTTATTTTAAAGAGCATAAAACCAAGGAAAATGAAACAGAATAAAACCAATCAAAACAAACCAGAGTAAGTGATACAGGACTCCAAAACATTACAAAATCAACGATAGTTACCATAATGCCTTTTGTTGTTTTCAAAATAGCTGCAGATACCTTTGGACGTTGTAAAAATCAAACAGAACAGAATAGAATAGAAACAATAAAAACAAAACAATGGATTCAATAAAGGACTTCAAAACAAGACAACAGTAAATCCAAAATGGCTACCATAAAGCATCTTGCTATCTTTGAAATAGCTGCTCATGCCATTGGATATAACATAATCAAACAAAGCAAAAAGAGAATAAAACCTAACCCAACAAAACAATGAACAATACAGGACTTCAAAACAAGACTATGGAGAATCAACAATGGCTACCACCCTCAGAAGGAGACCCCCCTAGATGCCACATTGTGTACCGCTATCTTCTGAACAGATGATCAGACCACTGGCCCTAGACCTGCAAGGTCAGTGAAGCACCAAAACACCAGGCATCCAAATGCATTTCACTTCCATAGCTATCATCACATCCTGTATTCCTCCAGATCAGCCGGTTGCTCACAAATCGGTGGAGGGGAGAATTGGTACTTCTTGTTTGCCAGCCTGCGAGCTGCAAGGGGCTGGGATCTGGCTGTACCCTTGCTGGGGGCAGCCTGTGCATGGTCTTGGTTCACAGGAGGACCTTGCTTCTTGGTGGGGCCTTGTTCTGTCCCCCCGCAGTCTGTGAATAGAACTGATTCATGGGGAGAGGCTTGGATCTTGTTGTCCCCACTCCGGCAGCCACCCATGCATAGTGCTAGTTTGGGAGGGGGTGCTTTTTCTCTCCCCCTGCAGTCCGTGAAAGGTACTGACTCATGGGGAAAGGCTTGGATCTGGCCATCCCCATTCCAGCAGCAGCCCGCGTATGGTGCTGGTACTCAAGTGGGGCTTGCTTTCTCCCTCCACAGTCTACAAATGGCACAGACTCATGGGGAAAGGCTTGGATCTAGCTGTCCCCATTCCAGGAGCAGCCCATACATGGCACTGGTACCCAGGTGGGGCTTCTTCTCTCCCCCGTAGTCTGCCATGGAGCTGACTTGATATCGGTTTATTTAGGATTTTTATATCTTCTGGATTCAGCTTTGGTAATTCATATGTATCTAGGAATCTGTCTATTCCTTTGCATCTTCCAAATTGTTAGAATACAACTTTTGAAACTAGGTATAGATGGCCTTCTGGATTTCTGCAGGATCCATTGTGATTTCACCCTTTTTATACCTAATTTCATAGATTGGAGCCTTGTCTTTCCATTTTTAATAAGGTTGGTATAATTGTTGGTATATTGCATCAACTTGAGAAGGTGAGAAGTTGAACTAAGTGATTCAGCAGGGGACCAGGTTCCTTACTTTGTAGCATCTTTGGCCTGTGCAAGAGGAGGACACCAAGGTGATGTGAAAGCTACACCCATAATGGGAGGTAGGTAGCATGCTTACAATATAAGAGAGGAGAAGCTTGTTCTCCCCACCTCTTTACTCTTTCTGTCTTTGCTATCTTGTGCCACCTTGAAGTGCTACTGTTGTGCCATGCCACCCTACCTTGAAGCCAGCTGATTACAGACTGAAACCTCCAGAAACTGTGAACTAAATAAATCTTTCCTTCCTTAATTTTGGGTGTCAGGTATCCCAGCAATGAGATTAAAATAACCTAGACAGAATTTGGTACAAGAGCAGTGGGGTCATTGCTGTGACTATACCTGACTATGTGGTTGAAGAGCCTCTCAGAATGGTCTGTAGGAAGCATTTGGAAAAGTTTAAAGATGTCACTTGAAAGAGGAGAGGTGGAATACCTTTGATTGTTCTGTATGGGAGAGTCTAGTGAGAGCTCAGAAGACCAGAAGGGTGATAGAAATCCTACCAGTAAGCACCAGGCTCAGAATGTTCCTGCTGGGAAGGACTGCATTGGGTGTTGGACTCCAGATGATATGTGCTATGGTTTGGCAAAAAGTTTGTTTGTATTTTGCTCACGTGCAGAGATTTTACCTGAGACTAAGATTAAAGGCAGTAGACTAGTTAATCTGGTAGAAGAAATTCCAAGGCAGTCTAATGTTGAAGTGGTAGCATGGCTATTGTTGGGGGCCTTTAGCCAGATCTATGTTGAGAATCAAGAGGAAAGAGCCCAGCACAATGATTTAAAATGTGAGTTTGGTCAGAAGGAAGCTCCAGTAAAGCTATGGAGTTCAAAGTGAGAGCTGAGGAGTTCTTGATTGCTGAGAAGGAAAAGGAGAATGAAAAATTGGCTGGATGGCATTACAAGAAGAAGCAAGTCTCTACCCTTTGCAAAACTGCAAAAGTGAAAGACTTTACTTCGAGGAGAAAATCTCATAGTACATTGTTCTAGAATGGCAGTGGTCACACCATGTTCCAGAATTGTGGTAGCATAGAAAATTTGTTCCTCAGAATTGGATTCAGAGTGCCCAGTGAACCAGGCACTTGACCCCTACAGTCAAGACGGAGGAAAACCTGGCTACTGCTCCAGGTGGCAGCAAACCTGGGCAACATCCCTGTGGCACTGGTTTTAGGTACATGCAGAATGTAAAAATTATGAGGTTATGATGGCTTCCATCCCAATTTCAGAAGGCCTGGGAGGTCAGGCACTGTGCCCCTGAGAGGGCAGTGTGTGAAGCTGTGAGTGTGAAGATAAAGGTAAAATGGAGGCCTCAGAAGTTTGGAAAAGCCAAGAATGTGGATCATCTAAGGAAAGCTGCAAGGAGGGAGCAAATCCAGCCCAAGTGAGAAGCTGTGGCTGCTACAATCACCAGAAGTGCCATAGGAGTGGAATCCCACAAGCCCTTTGGAACTCACAATTTGCCACTGATTGCTTCAGATGATGGACATAGAAATACAGGACTTAATATTTTCTCTACTGGATTTTGGAGTTGCTTTGGTCCCAATCCTTTGTCTTCCCCTGTTTTTAATTTTTGAAATGAAAATATTTATTTGGTGCCATTGAATGTTGGAAGTGTTTAACTTTCCTCAAGTGTTCTTTGTACAGGGTCATGCAGCTAAGAGTTTGCCTTACATCCCAGAGGAGACTGGGGACTTGGTATTTTTAGCAGTACTGAAAGTGTTAGGACTTTGGCAACTCTTGTCAATGGACTAAATGCTTTTTGTATAAAGGATTGTACATGACTCTTTGGGGAGCCAGGGACAAACTGTTATGGTTCTAATGTAATATAATGTTGACAGACTTAACACTGGTTCTTAAGGATTTTTAAGCTGTGTTATAATGTTCATGTTGTGAAATGGTAGGAATAAGCATCACCCAAGGAAAACTTACCTTCTCTTCTGGTGATGTAATTAGTACATTTCCATTTGAATGCATGATAGTTATAATATGTTAGGCATAATTATAAGCATGTCTTTGTATCTGGAGACTGATTTAAAGAAATGTGTATGGTTGCCAAGTTGACAAGGGTGGCTTATAATGGTTGATACGTTTTGTCAACTTGAAAAGGTTAGAAGTCTATCT
>RJWT010048123.1:0-11191 GCA_004365215.1 Cuniculus paca | reverse complement strand
AGCCTTCTGTGGTCCCAAGGCACTAGTTCATAGTTACATTCCTTTTTCTCTCACCGACCTGTCTCAGATTAACTATATATTAGGTTACTTTTCTGTTGACCCACAAACTTATATTAGAGAGTTTAAATTTATAGCTAATTGTTATGATTTACATTTCAAGGATGTTTATGTGATTCTGAACTCCACCCTCAGCTCACAATAGCAGACTCACCCATGGTAAGCTGCTCGAGAGAAAGCCAATCATAGACATACCCTTGGTTTGCTATTCTTATTTCAAGAGATCTCTTTTAATTGACCTACAAAAAGATTAATTCAAATTGGCCAAATATATTTGAGTGCAGTCTAATTGTATAAAATGTTTTTCTGTCAAACTGTATATGTTTCTATGCCCAATCTGTACAGATCATCTATATATGTTTCTTTGTCAAAAGAAGCTGTTCTTTTTATTTGAGCTCAACAATCTTTTCTCTTTTCCTTTTCTTTTTGCATTTTCAGATCATTTAATCCAAGTTTATTTGGGTGATAGATTTAGAAAAATGCTTCTATCTGGGTTGCCAGCTGGTTAAAATGATGCTACTTGAGTCTCTCATTATTTAAAAAATTACTGGGTTAAAATAATTAAAGAAAATCCCTTGGGGTGAGGAGAGATTGTACAGGACTTCAATTGATAAATAAGAAAGTGGCTGTCTGGTAACTTTTAACCAGTTCTTATTCATTAATTGAAAGCCCCAATAATCTCCATAGCCTTATGGGAGACACCCCATCTAAAGTTATAAAAATATATTAAGGTTCTTGATTTAAAGATGCTAATACAAGGGTTTCATATGCCTAAGATCTTATGATATATTCATGCCTTCAAGTATACAAATCTTCTAAAGTATAAAATTGAGATTATGATGATAAACATATTTCAGGTCCAGACAGCTGCATTTTTCTTATACTCCAGCCAGCAGATTCAGGTCAAACCAACATGAGGTCACCAGTCAAATGAATGTATAACAATGTCACAAATTTCTTCAATGATCTTATATCAAAAATACAAATTCTGGTGTATTATAAAATGTCAGTTTCATTTCATGTTCTAACATGCTTCTTGGAGCTCCGAGTCTCACTGGAGGTCTCAGGTAAGACACTTTCTATACTTATAGACATGAGGGTGACACATAGAGTTCCTCCTGAGTTTTCAGGCTATTGTATTAAGTCCACAGTCTCTGTAGTGGGTGTTGATGGCCAACCTACACAGCCTTTTCAAACAAAGCCCACTCCATGCAGGTTCCAAACTCTCTTCTTCACCTATAGCTTTCTAATAATACCAACATGTCCCATACCCCTTTTAGATAGAGATCTTCTCCAAAAACTTAACTTTTCCTTTACCTTCTCCCTCCCCACATCTCTCATCCTCCAAACACCAATGCAGTGCACCACAAAAGCATCCCCTCCTCTCCCTCCTTCCCTTATCAATTCCATAGTCTGAGACACCTCCAATTCCACCTGCACTACCCATACTATGCCTATATTAATTTGTCTCAGAGACCCTTCAATCTTTCCTTGCATTCCTCCATATCCTATAGCTCCCAAAAATCTATGGGAACTCAAACCTATAATCAAGCATCTTTTAGACAATGATTTTCTTAAACCTACCAATTCACCCTATAATACTTCCATTCTCCTGATACTCAAACCTAGTGGGTCCTATCATCTGGTACAAGACCTTAAAGTTATCAATGACGCTGTTACCCCAATTCACCCAGTGGTACCAAACCCTTATACTATGCTATCTCATATTCCTCCCCCTACTACTCACTTCACAGTCTTGGACCTTAAAGATACTTTTTTTACCATCCCCTTACACTCTGATTGTCAGGATTTCTTTGCATTTACGTAGACTGACCAAGACACTCTCGGGTCTCAACAACTTACCTAGACAGTGTTCCCTCAAAGGTTCAAAGATAGTCCTCATTTCTTTAGCCAAGCTCAGAGCACTTCCCCGGGCTCCTACCTTTCTAAGCCCTTTTAAACTCATGTATGGCTGACCATTCCTACTCCACAATATGAGACCCCTCTGGGTCTGGGTTCCCATCTCACTTACAGTGACACAGTCTCAGCCCTCCCCACCCCTAGCCTATAATTTGATTCAACTGTCAGGCCTTAGATTTCTCATTCTTCCCATTCTCTCCAGCTCAACCACCAGACAAAAGACAAGTCCTACCTATACTTTTATTTTTACCCTTTCAGACAAAAAAAATTGCCACCCATAATTTCAACCCTCCTAACTCCATGCTCATTTTTTTAGATTCTTCCTCACCATAGCCTTGATAAAATGACTCATTTAGATCATGGGCACTTTTCTTCTACCTCTGCTGGGTCCTTTAATTAGGATAGTGACCTGCCTCTTCATAGCACCTTGCTTTTTATTTTTCTCCAATCTAGGACACGAGCATTCACCAACATTGAACTCCTTGTCCTGGCTGAAATACCTGGTACCAGCTCCTACATAGACATCAACCATCATCCCATCAACCCTTCTGACCCTCAACATGATGCCCCCATCCAGCAGGAAGTAGTCAGAGAGACATGTTGCCCATTTCTAACAACACAAAGATGGGAATGAAAGGTTTCTGTCCTAATATAAATTACTGGATATTATGGCAGTGGTCTAGCCTAACCGCTAACCCCTCCCTCCCCTTCAGCCCTGATTACAACTTCCTCCTTTCCTTCCTGTGCATGCAAAGAAAATTCCCATCAGTCTGTGACACATCACCAATGCTCACCCCAAGCACTGTTTCCTTCCAGTCAGGGGTCATATAACCCCCGCCTCCTCCATATCTGGCAGAGGAAATAGCTCAGCCACACCAGTTGGGTATTCCTCTCTGCATTCTCAGCCCCCAATAAATTTCTCCTTTTGGTACCTTCTGCTTCTCTATTGTGCCAGAATACCCTAACAGTCTGTAGATTCACACTACTGAATAAAAAGGTTAAATTGCTACAGTGAAATGAAAACTTTTAAGACTTGCATCATTTACATGGCAGAAACATGGAAAGGCTGCTCTGCTCAGCCTGAAGATGACTTAACAGAATCCAAGCCCTGGCAGAGAAAAGAAAGTCAGCTAGTTATGTGGCCTATTCACTCCATGTGCTTGCAGTAGGAGGAAGAAAGTATGAGTTGCCCATAATTAGGGAAGTGAAAAAATGGGGTTCTACCAATAAAATCAGAAGAACACATGATATAGGTAGCACCTACTATGCAATTGTCAAAAATAGGAGAATTATATTTCACTTTTAAATCTCTTTTTTATTCAAATATCTGTGGATAGGTAGTTAAGGATTCACAAAAAATTGAACTTTATTATACAGTTGATTTGATGTTTTAAAATGTGTACTATTTGAAGTGGGGGTGTCACTGTGACTGTATTTCATCATGTTCGGGAGCCTTTAAAATTGGTTCACCTGGGAAATCTGGAAAGGTTTGGAGATGCCAACCAGAGAAGAAGTACTAGAATGCTGCAAGCTGAGATTAACTGGAGATTTTGCTCAGAGTTCAGAAGACTAAAATGCTGATAGAACTGCATATGGTAAAGACCAGGCTTGGGCAATTTCAGTTAGGAACATGGACTCAAATGGCAGTTGGACTTGTAAAATTCTGGAAGAAAATTTGTCTACATTTTGCTCGTGTCCTAAATCTTTGTGGGAGATTGAGATTACAAGCAGTAGACTATTCTGATAGAAGAAATATCAAGACAGCCTAAAGTTAAGACTGTGGTCTGGCTATGGCTGGGGGCTTTTAGCCAGCTCTATTTTGAAAATTAAGAGCAAACAGCACAGCAGAATGATTTTAAAAGTTTTGAATTTGGCCAGAAAGGAAGCTTGGTAGAGCTGGGGCCTATCAGTTGGGAGCAAAGGGGATTAGCATTAAAGATTATCATTAAAATGTAGCCAGGTAATTTACAACAGGAAAAGAGGAAGGAAGCCTTCAGGCCATCTAAGGAATCATCAAGCCCCCCCCCCAAACTAAAAGTTGAAAAAGTGAAAGGCTTTGCTTTGAGAAGGGCACCACCATGCTCTAGAAAAGCTACCTAAACATTTGGCATCTTGGAATTCTGCCTACAGTGCTCAACCATCCAGGCACAGAGACCACTATAGCTATGAGGCAAAAAGACCATGCTGTATGGGGCTGGGAATTTAGCTCAGTGGTGTAACCACCTGCCTGGCAAGCACAAGATGGTGAGTTTGATTCCCCAGTACCAAGAAAGGAAGGAAAAAAAAAAAGATCAGGCCGTTGCTGGAGCCAGGGGCAGACCTTGAAGTCATCCACATGGTGTTGGTTTTATAAGCAGGCAGAATGCAAAATTGTGGGAAGAGGAAGATTTTCACCTAGATTTCTGAAGAAAGCCTAGGAGATCAGGCAGTGTGTCCCTGAAAAGGCAGTGTGTGAAGCTGCAAAAGTAAAACCAAGAGTGTAATGGAGACCCCAAGAAGTTGGATAAGCTAGGAATGTGGAACAACTGAGGAAAGCCACAAGGAGTGAGCAAAGAATGCCCAGTACAGAAACTGTGAGGGTTACAACCACTGACAGTGCTGTAGAAGTAGGGATGCCCAAGTCCTGGGGCATTCTCATCTCATCACAACTTGCTCTGAGTGCTGGATATAGAGTTTCAGGATTTGCTATTTGCCCTACTGGATTTTGGTCTTGCTTTGGTTCCACTGATTTTGATTCTCTTTATCTTTCCCTTTTGGAGTGAAAGTGTTTATCTGTGCCATTGTATGGTGGAAGTGTTTAACTTTCTTTTTGATATTACAAGGATTCACAGCTAAAAGTTTGCTTTAAGTCTTAGGGAAGATTTTAAACATGGACTTGTCAGCAATGTTGAAACTATTAAGATTTTGGCAACTCTTAGAGCATGCACTTAGCATAAAGAGATGTGCATGAGTCTTTGGAAGTCAGGGTTGGAATATTATGATTTATATCTAGAGGTGCCTAATAGCCTTGCGTTACTTCTAGCTGGGGCTTTTGGAAGGTGATTGCAATGTGGGAGCTTATCATGGCTGACTTGCTGTTAGAAGGTGAAGTCTGGACAGAAAAGCAGGCAGTGGCCTGGAAAGGTACATCTGCCTTCTTGGCTCCTCCCTTGATCTCTTTCTGTTTCCCAGTTGCCATGCCCCTGTGCCATGCCACGCTACTTTAAAGCCAACCGCTTCTGGAGTAAAAATTGAGCCAACATAGAGTGCTCCTCCTTTAATTTGTTGGTGTCAGTATTGTGTCTCAATGATGAGAAAAGTGACTAAAATACTACTCTTGGCCAGGAATATTTTAGAGTCTTAAATGGGGATTTATATAACCCTATGTGATAACATAACATGACTGGAAAGCAATTAGAGTATTTCAAAACCAAAACTTGTCGCATAGGGTATTTAGGGCCCAAACAAGAAAGACAGTTATTCTCTGTCTATCACCTTTTAAAAGTGGACAGATGATTCAGGGTAGATGTTTCTCTGTTCCATGAAGATATCTCTGACCTCTGATGCCTTACGTATCCAGTAGTAAGAAAAACAAGAATTTGAATGAGGTTATGTTAGAAATATATTGCAATTTATACTAAAGTCCACTTCAAACAATTCTTAAAATATGATCATGCAATTCAAAGTCTCATTACATTGATTAATACATTTTTAAAATCCCTAAATGAAATGGGATCACCATCCCAACAGTAGCTTGCCACTGAAGTCTCTGTTTTTTATCTTGTAATATTCCAACACAAATTTCCAGGGCATTCAAGAAGCAGTGGTTCCTCCTTGAAACCAGCTGCCACTTATCTTTGTCTTCCTGTGATCCTGCAGACTTCCATGAATATTATATGCTGTCAATAATCATTTAATCAAGCAATCTACCAATCTTTTTATATTCCAATGTCAAGCTAACCCAATTCCTAACCCAGAGAAGACACTTAATCAATACATTTGTTGAATTAACAAGTAACAAAAACGTCATATAAATCTCTAAGGCTGGAAAGCAGCAAAATTAAAAGAACATGGGAGATAGAAAGGTCTAACGTTGCAGGAGTCCCAATCCCACTCTTCAGAATCTATTTAAATGTACACAAGTTGAGTACCTTGGTGGACTTCAGACATTCCATCTATTAAAAACAGGTAATAGGTTGCAAGGTGCTGTGAGGATTTGCAAGATGATGTGTGGAACTCCCAGCAGAGTTTTTGACTTAGAATAAATCTTGGAATAGTAAAAGTGGATACAGAAATGTCTTGTTAAGTATGTTGCATATATTTACACTCAGGCTCCCACAGATATAATTTATAATGATTATTTTCTTATTGTGGGCACAAAAATGTTTTCTGAGGTTTTTCTCTAAAAACAGAATCAAGAACCAATTCCAATAATCAAAACATTTACTCTTATTTGCAAAATGAAACAGCACATAACTTAAGAGTTGCACTTATCTCTCTAGTTACGTGCTACAGACAGAAGCAAGACAATGGGATATGCGTAAAAGTGAGGCCTTTTTCCAGAGTACCACAAGGTTCAGGTCATGAAAGTCTATTATCGTGAGATCTGAAGAGATATCCATTTAGCACCTTCTAATGACAGTATAAGACAACAATTTGTCTTATACTGTTTTTTATCTTGTAATATTCCAACACAAATTTCCAGGGCATTCAAGAAGCAGTGGTTCCTCCTTGAAACCAGCTTTATTCTATGATGATTTGTCTAAGTCAAAATACAAAACAAGGCTTGTTGTTATAATATTTTTACAACATTTTCCTTTTTTGTTTGTTTCTGTATTATGGAATTTTTATTAATCTGTGGATCAGCCCAAAAAGCTAAGTGTCATCCTTGACTCTTTTCTTTCTCTGATACTCTACATCTAATCTCAGAAAATTCTGTTGTTGCTATTTTCAAAACCTAGCTATAACCTGAATTTTCTCACCAGCTCCAATGTTACAGTGTGGTTTGGGTGCTGTCATTTTCACCTGGTTGCCACACTGGCTTCTGTGGACCCCACTGTTTCTATCATTGACTTCTAAGATCTATTCTGGGTGCAGCAGTTGGAAGTTTCCTTTTTAAAACTTGTTTAACTCCTCTGCTCAACACTCTACAATTGCTCCCCAACCTATTTAGAGCAAAAGTCAAGGTCTTCAGGGTCGACTTCACAGCTATCTATAGTCAGGCCTTAATACCAGACCAACCACCTCTCCTGTAACTCCAGCCTCACTCACTGCTGCAGCCCTGTCAGCCTCCTTGCTTGTCCCAGAATGCCAAGGGCAAGCATCTGCCTTGTAATTGGAGATCTGTCTGGAAGATTCTTGTCTATTACTTTACCCCCTTCATGTTTTTGTTCAAAGCTCACCTTCTCAATGAGGCTGGCTGCTATTCTAATACTAAATACCAGCCTACCTAACAGTAAAACCTACCCATCCCAAATATACATGCATGCAGGACAGTAGCAACAGCACTCTCCACTCACTGTTACTCTAGTTTATTTCTTCTTTATTCTATGATTATCACCTAGCATCTTATACAAGTCATCTTAATGCATGTGTTGCTTATTAACTGTGTCTCCCTGTTAAAAGGAAGCTCCTTGAGTACAGAGCTCTTTATACACTTTGTTCATTGACTTATTCCAAGCACCTGAAATTTACTCCCAAGCAGCACCTAGCTTACAGAAGGTGCTCAGCAAATGTGAAATCAATTAATCTAAACTAAGAGGCTAAAAATGCCTTATCATTAGTAGAAATGTGTCTATTATGTGGGAAGCAAGCAAATCTCCACATATGCAAAACTCAGTGTTTTGACACTTGGTTTGGCACCACCATTTCTAACTCTGCTTAGACATACCAGCAGTATGTGGGTAGGTATTTAGTAGAGAATATAATCAGTTTTGTTCTAAGAGCATACAATACAAAAGAATTCTGTGCATGTGGATTATGAGATGGTGAGGCTAGAAGTTCTGGAATTTAGAGGAAATTAACATAAATGAGAATAATAACAAAAAATAGCATCCAATTAGTCCTTACTAGTGTCACTTTTTGCATTTGCAAAATAAACATAATAAAAAGAATTTTCATTTTTAAGTGATGAAAGTTGTTATTATTTCTTGTCTATAACTTTGTATATCCTACATGACTTTCACTAAACCAGATACTTGGTAAACTTATTTATATTGATTTTACCTGTATATTTTGTGAATAAAGTGTGTAACATATTATTTCTTAAATTTCATCCTTGGTCTAAAAGAAATTTTTATAAATAATCATGAATTCTAAGATTAAACAAAGGGAGATTAGCTAAAGAAAAGATTATTTTAGATTGAAAACCCACAGCCTGAAGGCCCAATATGATCCACTTCTGCTTTTATAAATAAAGATATTGACACAGCTACCCCTATTCATTTACTCCTTTTCTGTGGCTGCTTTTGCATCTCATCACAAGAGCCAAATAGTTGTGACAGAGACAATACGGTCCACAGAACCAAAAATATTTACTACATGGTCCTTTACAGAAAATATTTTCTGACCCTATCTAAGGTCACTTACTGAGCAATAAGCATATGGTATGACTCTGTGTCTAGTATACTAGGAAACCATTCATAATCATCAGCAGTAGTTGCCACACTTATGGACAACATCATCCCTTCCCCTTCATTTTAGAAGGTAGACTGAAAAGAGACCATGAGATAAGGTGGTTCATATCCAAAGAGTAGACGTTCTTCACTAAAGAACATTGTATCATCCTTAACTGTCAAGAAAATGAAAACTGCAAGCTTAAGAATACAGGAAACATAGATGGGCAGCATTTTCTTACTTCCACTAATAATTCATGATATTACAAGTGCAGAGAGGACTTGCATCATCACATCATAATATGGAACAAGACAAATTCTGAAACTCTTTAGAGACATCAAGCAGCAGTCTGATTCCAGCTGCTTTTTCGCAGCAGTCACTAAAGCCTGAGGCTGCATTCAGGCCCTGCTGCTGCTAGGAGGTCAACAGCAACATCATCTCCATGTCACCCTGCTGCAGCTCTCACCAAAATTGTCAAGACTGGGCCCATGAAATCTGAATGACGCCTATGCCACAGTAAGCCCCCTGGCATTTCAAAGACTACATGTCACCAGTGACAGCCACAGGAAAATCATGTCAGTAGCACTGGGGACCATTTGTGCTTACATCTTCACCAATGTTCTCATCAACAGACATCTGAACAATGGGTAGTTGGGAAAACTCACGCAAGCTGAGTTTATGTGTTCTGTACCCTAAGAAAATTTTGCAAAACATTGACCCTAGAAACTTTTTGAAACAGTTCATAACATACTGTAAGTTATAAGCAGAATATCATATTTGGTCTATTAATACATTTTTCTTGACTGGTTTTTATCATTGTAAAATATATATAACTAAAATGTGTCATTTTGATCATTTTTAAATGCAACTCTCAATGGTTTTAAATACATTTACATTGTTGTGTAATCATCATTGTTACTCATTTCAACAAACTTTGCATCATCCCATACTGAAACTCTGCATCTTTTAAATAATAACCCCATTCCCTCTTCCTGCAATCTCTGACAACCACCTTTGCATTCTGTCTCTATGAATTTGACTACTCTAGGTACCTTAAATGGGAAACTCATACAGTATTTGTCGTTTTGTGACTGGTTTATTTCACTTAAAGTCTTAAAGGTTTATCCATGTTGTAACATATATCAGAATTTCGCTTCTCTTAATTCTGGATAATATTGTGCTATATGTATATAGAACATTTTGTTTATTCTTTCTTCCACTTATGGACAATGGGGTATTTCCATGTTTTTATTTCTTGCAAATAATACTGCTTGCTACTATGCACATGGATATACAAATACCATTTCATGTGTCTGCTTTCAATTGTTTTGGATATATATACAACAGTGGAATTTTTAAATGATATAAATCCCTCAAGGAAATTTTGTATTGTTTTCCATAATTGTGGCACCATTTCTACCAACAGTGCACAAGTGTTCCGATTGCTCCATATTTTCTCACATACGTTTGTTATTTTCTGGGGATTTTTTGTAAAGGCCAAACTAATGGGTACAAAGTCATATCTTGGCATAGTTTTGATTTGCATCTAACAAGCAATGATATCAAGCACATGCATATTTCTTAGTATATTCAGAGAATGAATTTGCTAAGCCATGGGGAATAAACATTGCAAATATTTCTAGATAATATTTGCTGTTCTCCAAAGTGACTTACATTTATAAGCAGTGAATATTTGAAGAAGGGGCTTTTTAAATTTTCTATTTTCTGTTTAATTTTGAAATAGTAGCAGATTTATAGAACAGTTATAATGATAGTATTAAGAGTTCCCCTATAACCTCTACTCAGCCTCCCCTAATATTAATATCTAACATAACCCTGGTACATTCGTCAAAACTAGGAAGTTAACACAACACTTAACTAGCCAACTGTCTCTGCCAATCTGTGACACTTCTACGCTTTCCTTGTTAGTCATGACTTTAACCCTCCTGAAGAGGACTAGTCATTGAGAGAGTAAGGCCACACCAGGAAGAAAGTCCAGTCTGGGAACCAGCGCCATGCGTGGGCTGCCACTGGACCTGGAACAGCCAGACCCCAGCCCTTTCCAGGGCTCAGGCTGGCAAACAAGAAGTAGCATCCCCACCCCCCATAAGCAACTGGCTAATCCAGAGGGACACAGGCTGCAATGATAGCTATTGAGGTGAAATGCAATTGGATGCCTGTGGTGCTTTGGTGTTTCACTGACCTTGCAGGTCTAGGGCCTGTGATCTGATCATCTGTTCTGAAGATAGCAGTGTGCAGTTTGGCATCTAGAGGGGACCTCCTTCTGAGGGTTGTAGCCATTGTTGATTCCCTATGGTATTGTTTTGAAGTCCTATATTGTTTCCATTGTTCTGTTGGGTTGAATTTTACTCTCTTTTGTTTTGTTTGTGTTAAATTCGATGGCAGGAGCAGCTATTTCAAGAATAACAAGATATATTATGGTAGTAATTTTGGATTTACTATTGGCTTGTTTTGAAGTCCTTAATTGCATTCATTGTCTTGTTTTTATTGTTTCTATGCTATTCTGTTCTGTTTGATTTTTCCTATGTCTGAAGTTATCTGCAGTTATTTTGAAGACATAAAAGGCATTATGGCAACTATTGTTGATTTTGTAATGTTT
>RJWT010048122.1:0-11193 GCA_004365215.1 Cuniculus paca | reverse complement strand
TCAACTAATATGAGATCGCTCCCATGGGAAAATATGCCTACTCATTCACTCACTTACTCATTGAACTAATAATTCCTCCATACTTTCAATTTGCAAGGTATGACATTTATGTTATGGGTAATTTCCTTCATGAAAATTTGCTCAGAATTATACAATTCTCTAACACAGAAGCACTCAGTGTGAGATCAAGACAACCCAACAATAGTGCTCACCCAGTCATTAGCATGTGCATCTCCTCACATCCTGCCAGCGGACACAGTAGGCTTTGGGAAGGAGTGCAACCAGGAGTGGTTCTCAGATTTAAGCTGATCTCCCCACTTCCTTTCTATGAACAACATTCTCACTGCTACGAACTTTCCACCAGCCTCCATCTTGACTCACATAGGATAGCACAGCCTTTTCCCAAAGCTAAATGCCTTCAAAGAAACCTCGTGATCATATTATTTTACTAGTATCTACAAAGCAAGAGACAAGGGTCTATCATAATAAAAGAAGGATAAACCTCAAAATTTCATCTACTCTAAAAAACCCTCAAAGGTAAGTTACGTAGACATTAGAAAGGAATTTGGGTCCTGAAATTCATAGTTGTTCCCTGATTTAATCATAGACACATTTTTCCCTTGAGATTTCCCCATTATGCATGTGGTGATTTCCTATGTCTTAAGATTTTCTCACAGTCATTCAGCTAGTAAACCTACCAGAAATGATTGACTTGGAGACTAGTTTAGGCTTTGATGTCTTTACAAAGGCCAAACTGGCAAGTTTTTCACTGGCATCAATTTCCAAACAATAATAAACTAATATACTATTTCAGCGCAGCTCAGAAAATGGAATCCCATCTATATGAGGTGTGTGTTTATCCGTGTGGGAAGGTATTGTACTTATCCTGAGAGTCTAGAACTGGTTGAAATGCCGTTAGAATGCTTTTGTGATGCCTGTCACACCTCATAATGTCATCAGCCTGTGGTTTCCAGTTGAAAGCAGAGTGTGCTTTCTTCTCTGAGATTTTGAAAATGTAATTCAGGATCTTCACAGGTTCTGTGAAGAAGTTAAACAACTGTGAGCTCAGCCCTTCATTAGCCTTCAATTAATTATGATCCTTGGAACACACTGAGCATGAGAACTTAAAACCATCAAATCTGCCTTCTGGGATGCTTTTCTTTCACAAATTAGTGTTTCTTAAAAGTATGCCATAAGAATAATGACATTGGCATTCGAGACAAGGCAGCTGCTTTTCTTTTGAGATACAGTTTTACATCTATAATTGCATCACTGACTGTATTTCAAAACACTTTCTGAAAGAGAGATGGCATTCTTTGTTCTAAAGATGATGAAATCTGTTGTTGAAGAACGTACGTTTTATAACTGCTGGTAGAACTTAATTAAGGAAAAATGCATAGAAACTTGGATGATGGCCAGGTATAAAGGGTGCATTTTTAGTAGTTACTATATTTTTGCCTTTCGAAGCACTTTGGAAATGGAAGCCACACTGCTCTGAACCACTAGTCTAGTCCCCTTATATTACCTGCCACCCCCTCCTATCATTAGTAACATGTGATCAGAGATTTAACCACATAAAACAACTGAGAAAATCAACTGATAGGATTCACCTACCTCCTGTGTAATGATTATGTGTGAAAGGCTCTGTAATGTGCCCCATAAGAGTGGAAAATATGAGACTTGACTGCTGTCCTGACATAGTTTGTGAGTAAATAAAAGAGAAGGAACACAGACACAAATAACCATGCTACTAGGCAGAAAGATGTCCTTAAACATCTACATCATTTCATTGTAGGAAACAGATGCACAATCCTAGATGCTATGCCAGGAAATCACTTAAGAAGATAATCTTTGGTCTTCTTCACTCTTGTTATGCTTTACTTGATCTCTTTCCCATTTTCTGCACCACTACACCCTGCCTCCTACAAATAAATTCAGGTACAGAGCCTGAAGATTTGCTGTTCTGACAGCATATGATTCAGAATTTACACATGAGTATCTTGTCTGAGTCTCTTTCCATGCCAAGAATAAAATAAATTGTATTGACTCAGATACAAATCTCATGCTTTATTTCGCTTGAAGTGTTGTGTATATTTGGTCTCAATTCTAACAATGAATAGAGATTAGTAGAGACAAGAGTAGAGATTAGTTTATTTATTAAAATAGAATATTGAGACACAGAGGCTGTTTACCAACATTTCAGATATTCCGTTAATCATGAGGCTGGCATTCGAATCTGATTTTCCAAAGTCCAGCTCTGTCTGAAGGAATTAGGTTTTATCGATAGTTTGTGGCAGTAATTAGCGGTCCTTAGTTTTTCTGGAAGAGTTTAACCTCACAAATGGCCTCCCTCACTGAAGAGAAACTACCAGAGTCCACAGCTATGCAGTCTTTCAAGTTCAAGCTACCCCAAATTAGCAGGTCATGAGCAGATAGCTCTAGAACGCTCTTTCCTGACACGAGCTGGGAATACAGAACTAATGCTACAGCGGCCAGTGGTGTATACAGTTTGAATATAAAGCCCCAAGATTCAGGTTCAACTTTTCTTATATTGTTTTTTATTGTTAGTTTTTGTTGTTGTTATGGTTGAACAGTTATCTCTAATCAAAGCTTATACCACTTTTCCCAAGGGTTTAGTTTTTCCTTCAACTCTGAGTCCCATCCTCATTCAGATCCTACCTTTCTTTTCCTCTTTTTCCTTGGTCAGATGCCCCATTATTCCTTCCTTCTAGTGCTTCATTATTCTGTCACCCTATATTACATAAGCTGGAGAAAGGAGGGGTGCGGAGAAGGGAAGAATTTTAAATGCTGTAGCACAGGTTACCCTTTGAGAATTTATTTACTTTTCCTATCCAATATTCACTTTTGACTGTGACCAAGTTTTTTTTTTTGGCAGCACCAGGGATAGAACTCGCATCCTCGTGCTTGCCAAGCAGGTGCTTAGGCCACTGAGTTAAGTCCCCAGCCCTCACTTTTGACTGTGAAGAGCAACTATTTCCTTGGTACATCAATCAACAAAAACAATACATCAAAGTCCTAAACATGTTTCATCCACTAACACATCGTCTCTTCAATGTCAAGAAAAAATATCTACTGAATCTCCTTCCACAATTCCTGAAAACATCTTTCTCTTTTGACATGCTACTTTAATGTTTTTAGTCTAATATTTTTCAATACAGAAAACTATACCGAAGGAAATAAAACAGTAAAAATACATTTCAAATGCATCTGTGTATGCATAAAATATAAGCACTCATTAAAATATCCATAAAACAAAATACCCGCTAGGTTAATATGCGTCGTAACTTTGTACAACATCATTTTCCTCAAAGTTATCCTAAAGAACAATAGTGAACAAGACCCCGGCTTCTCATATAATCGTTGAATGAATACACACATCCAAACCAAAAGCTGGCAAAAGGTATTTGTTTTCAAAGAATTACAAGTGCCAGTCAATTATACTAACACCACCAAAGCTTTCAGCATAAAGAATGTATTTGACATCTGTTTTCACTAGGGAAAAACTCAGATAACAAATACAACAACCAATACTATCATGCCTCGCTTACTTTAAAATTAGGAAATCGTACTTGACTCCAAGTCAAGCCTTTTCTTGTTATGGACTTCGCTATAAGCAGTGGTTCTTCATTACCTTGAACACAGGAGTTATCCAGAATTCCACATGAAGCAGCAGAATAAAAGACTCGAACTTGAGAGTAGATGGTTCTGGTTCTTGTCTTTTTTACTCCATTTTTTACTGCAAGCAAAAAACAAAACAAAACAAACAAAAATGAAAAATCTTTAAAACAAAAGTGCTTTTTCTATGACAAAGTTGGCTATAATTTCTCTGAGAGAGAAATAAAGCCGCTTGAGGTATTGGTGATAGGTTTCAAGTTCCTACATCCTCCGGGTTGTTCTTTTTGAAATACTCCTTAACTTAGTTATTTCCTTTGAAAAATTCTGGTCATGTTGGGACATAAATACTACTGGCAATTATGAGTGAACTGTTGCCAAGAATGGATCTAAACCATCTTTCTGAAAGTAGTAAGACTCAGAAAGAACAAACTCAGGACCCCTGCATCCCTGTCAATCTTTTACCACCTCTTAGACATAGTTTGCTAAATTTTCTGCTAAGTCTCATGTTGAAAGGTTGGAAAGAAGTAAGAACTTGGAAAAGAGAAGGGTGAGCAGCAAGGACAAAGTAGCTGAAAACAGCATTGTGGCAGAGTCTACACTAGTTCCCTCATCTCACATGGACTTCACTAAACACATTCCCCTTATCACTGTTTCCTTAGGTTACACTAATATAAGCATCTACAGACCAAGAATAGGGTTTATAGGGTCCTGTTAATTCAGTCCTTATTACCATGCCAAAACTGGCACATCACAGATCCTCTTAGGAACTCCTGCTCTAAACCAAACAAGCCAAACACATCATGAATTGGGAGGGTAACAAACAAGTTCCATTTCATTTATTTTCAAAAATATTGAAATTGAATTACAGCATTTTGTATGACTCATGTCCACACATTTCAGAATCTAAGCCTCCTTTCTAGATTCCCCAGCTTACAGTCATACTGTGCTAAAAAGCATTTTTGCCTATTATTTTGGTAATTGCTTCCACATAACCTCTCTACCATTGGAGCCCACTGTTAATTCATTGACTGCCTTCTCTGATTGCCCTCCTGTCTTCTCTTTATTTCTTCGTTGTTTATCCAGAGAATTCTTTTAGTAATCCCGAGGTAATGGTTTCCCTTCTTGATTTTCTTTTCTTTTCTTTTTGAGACAGGGTTTCACTATTCTGTTCAGGCAGGCCTTGAGCTCACTTTGTAGACCAAGTTAACCTGGAACTCACAGTGATCCTCCAGCTTCAGCCTCCAAGTGCTGGGATTGCAGGCCTGCACCACCACACCAAGCTTCCTTCTTTGAATTTTAAACAGATTTGTTTTTAACCAAAACATATAATAATTATGCAGCATCCTACCCAGATTGTGGGGGCTTACTTTTTCCAAATAGAGTGGACATTGCCGAAAAGGCAGAGTCTACATCTTATCATTTCTATCATTCTCTCAGTGCTTGTTCCATTGATAGACACACAGGGAGAGAAGTAATGCCTTCGAAGTTTCCCTGTACTACCAGATTCTAGATGGAAGTCCCTAGTATGGTGTCCTTCTGTATTCTGTGTTGTAGAGATCTCACCTCTGAATACTCTTTCTTTACTCTTGTTTCCTCCCTGCGCAGTGAAATGCATTTGTCCTCTGAGTGCAAGTTTATAAGAAGTTCTACTAATAACCATCCATGACTATGGTGCTAGTAGTGGTCAGTTAAGAAGCCTGTCTATCTAAGCTGATAATTGTGGGGGAACACCTGGGTGATTCTCCTTGAAAGCAGGACAATTGTCTCCCTTTTGGCTAAACCTGGCCCTGTTTCCATGAACTGATGTGAACAGAGCTGGCTAGGGCACTTTCTTAGCCCCTCAATTGGCTTTAAGCACTGCAAATGGGTCTAACCAAGGTACCGATGTGTAGTCCTTAAAGCAATGTGACAGGTCAGTGAAGCCTCTTCCTACAGGTCCCAAATAATAAGTGTGAACTAGGCCATGTGCAGCCGCACTGTCACCTGAGACTGAGCCTCGAGATAAGAGGCTATGACTTCTCAGGGCAGGAAAATTTACAAATCAGAACTGAAGTACAGACCCCGAAACATTAGCTACTGCTTCAAATAGTGTCATGCAGATTTCTCTCTCTCCCCCGCACCCACCCCACTGCATATCACAGAGGTAATTTGCAGCCTCCCACCTAGCCCAGGTCATGACACTCACACACTTCACACCACTCTCACAGTCACTCATCCCTGAGCCACTCCCCACTTCACAAATTAATAAAACCTGGGTTCAGCCCTAGGTTGAGGCCTTGGTTCTGGTTAGGCATCATACTAGCTGGACTTAGGACCCCCTTGGTTCCCCACAACTACAAATATGCCTTAGTGTCTTTACTTTTGCCATGAGTTGCACTGGAAGTGGTATGTTGGAATTAACTTAGAATTCCAATAACTTTTCCATGAGATTACAAATGTGGATTTTTCTGGACTGTGACAAGGTTCAGAAGGTCTATTTATAATAACGACTAAGGAACATGGAAAATCAATGTTCCAAGATGTGGCGATATGGGAGGTTTTGAAATCCCTAAAATTTCACAAAGCAGGTGACCAAGTGTGCCAACTGGACTGAGACCCAGACTTGGGCCCCATCTCGGGATTATCCAACATGTTGCCTATGTGGGCTGGCACTCTTTGCTCTACGGCAGCTATTAAAGCAAATGTTGCTCAAGAATGAAGAAAATCATACGGACTTTTTTTTTTTTATGAGTCAAGGTCTCACTATGTAGTTGAGGCTGTCCTTGAACTCACTCTGCAGTCTAGATTGGCCTTGAACTTGCGGCTGTCTTCCTACCCTACCTGGGATTACAGGTATGTACCACCATGTCTGGTCTGATTTTTTTTTTTTAAATATGAACCACATTGTAGAAAAGAAAAAGAACAGGTGAAACGTTATTTTTTTAATGGAACTGCTATGTTTGACAGATTTAAAGATAGAAAACAGAACTCCGGAAATAGCATAGACAACACAAGGAGAAAAAAGGCTCCAGTGTTTTTAAAGAGCTGATGAACCAAGTGAACCAGAAAGAGAAATAACAAAATGAGTTGACAATAAAAGAGAACACTTCCAATTTTTGTAGAAACATTGTAACTCAGACATTAGACATACTACCTATTGATCTTAACTTTCTCACAATTGAAAATATGTTCAGGGTGTGAGCAGTGAGGCAGAGTGAGAGAAACAAGGAAATTTGTAAAAGATTTTTATCTTCACATAATGTTTGCACTTGCAGTATACGAATGGTCTTCAAGGGTACCTGGAAGATTTTTAATTGACTTACAAGTTATATTTCATTTAACATTGAATCAGATAATTGTATTTCTTCCACAATTTCCCATTCCATTCAAGGGCATAAATTAAAGCCAGGCTGTTGAGGAGTAACTTATTGAAGGGGTAAGATAGACATGTGATTTGCAATTATTGGTATATAATGAATCTTTTTATTTTAATGTTTAATGAAACATCTAGTTTCTTAATATTAGCATTCCTTTTCATCGTGTTCATATACTTGAAAAACACAACAATAGATTAATGACAATATTTAGGGTAGAGCAATGTCTCTAGACCTTAGATTTTGGCTCATTTTAATCTATGAGATCTCACTAGCTATGCCAACATGAACAAGCTACTGAATTTCTCCATGTCTCATTTCCTGATCAGTGAAACAAAGTCATTCATATCTACTCCATGGACTTCTTATTAGGTCTCGTTAAAAAAAAAGGTAAAATACTGGGCATGGATGACCCATAAAGCAATTATTTTATTAATATGAGTTGTTTTTGTTATTATGGCAATGCAAATACTAAATATTAATCCATGAGTTACCAAAATGTCCTAGAGAAATATTTCAAAATCCAACAAGAAGTACTAGGGAGTCATTGTTTTCAGAGATTCTGCCTGTAAAATACACAGTTTAGAAACTAACTTTGAGCTTTTAATAAAAAACAGAAGTAGATTTTTCAAGAAGGAAAACAGATATACTAAAATGTTGATTGTCACTAGGATTTTTCAAACTTCATAAACATTTTATTCCTGATTATCTGGGACCTGGCCAAGATTCCCAACCGCCTGTATGAGGGGTAAGGTGAAGGATAAAATAAGGAACAGATAAATTTAGTAATGCATGATGCGGGGCTGGGAGGTCAATGTCTCCAGATGGGCAAAAATCCAGATACGCCAAACCAGCCACTATTTATTGGGTGTACACAATGCAAGCGGTATATGCAACAATCGGAGAAGCTAGTGGAAGATTCAGAGGGCCAGTCATTGGAAGGTTCAGAGGTCAATGACACTGCAGGCAACAAATAAACCTGGAATGACTCAAGAGGGTGGAGATGATTTTATGCTAAGAGAAGGATCTTGTTCTGGAGTGTACTTTTTCATCTTTGTAGGTTTAGTTTAGTTTTAGTGGATGGGAGAGGATGGCCCATCCCAAGAGTTAATAAGAAGTCTCAAAAAGGTAATACCATAATCTCGAGCCTCCATTTATCCCTTAGGGAAGTATGCAAAATTAGCCATTGTAAATTTGTGGTCCCCAATACCTGATGCATTTCTAAACAAAAAAAAATTATAATATCAGAATTTGTTATGATTTTAGACACTGTTCCCTAAAAATGATGCTTCATATATAGTTCTGAAATCATTAGATTTATTCTCTGTCTCATAATAATTACTCACTCATTCTCCCAACACATTAGTAAAAAATGTTTAACTCTTGCTCTTAAATTATATTATTTTAACATTAATTATAAGCAAAACTTATAATAAGGTATATACAGAAAATATTTTGTAGGGGTGGAAGAAGTTCGTAGGCTAGAGAGAGAAGAAAATGAAGTTTTACAGATCTGTATTCCAGTCTTGGCTCTGCCACTACTAATAAATCATGTGTCATTTACAAGTGTAACTACATAATATTAAAAATTAATATTTACTCAGTCTTTAGATATTATTTGCCAGGCACCCTTCTAAGTTATTTATGCTTATTTACTTAGTTCTTACAGAAATCTATTGTCAAAAGCTGTATAGAGTCAACATTTACCTTTCATGTAAGCTAATATGCTAGTCTACTACAATTACATACATATAAATAGAAAACATGAAAGACCTGGGTCAGAGACAAAGGACTTCGCTATTCACACCAACAATAACACTCAGAGAATCAATATTCACACCAAATCTCTGAGGGCCAAGTGATGCCTTCATGAGTAATAGGTCATGTTGTATGAGAGGAATCCTAAGATTAGGGAAGCCAAATGTTTTACAAAAGACAGTAAGCGCTCCTCACATTTGTTCCCGACAATATCTTTGTTATGATGGACAGCAAGCACACTTGTTCTTTGCTCTGGAAGAAAACATTACAGCTTTCAAGATAGTTTGTTATATGGAATATCTTTAGAAAGCCAATCTGGAACGAAGGAGACAGTGTCTCTACTCTCAAGACAGACAGAAACACAGGAAACCTATGAAGACTTGTTTACCAACATTAAGTAGATATTTGAGTAGATAGCATAATTAACTGATTTCACTGGTGCAGAAACCAAGCAATAGAGAAGTTAAGTAATTTTCTCAAGGTTGTGGCTTATATGAAGCTGAATTCAAACCCAGATAGTGATCTTAGGAGCCTGAGACCTTAACCAGTGTAAACAATTGATTTTCCTTTGAATGTAAATATTATTTTAATATACAGTAATATGCAAATCATCTCAGAATCTTATAATCTTACACCTCTAAAATGTGGGCAGGTCAGAAAAGACAACTTGGGTTAGAAGTTTCCTTTGAGATTCTCTGATTTAATATGCCATCATTCTAAGATTTGTTCATTGTAACTGAAGAGACAGCCTGTGTGAAGATGTGATTCAGACTAGAGATGCAGAGAAGAAAATAAGAGAATTTGTCTCATTAAAAGCACCAATATTCATTAAAAATTTTTTATCAAGACATTTTTATTCCTTATTTTTATAAGACATTTGAGAAAAGCAAGTCTTGAATTTCTACATAGGGTATTTCTGGCCTTTCTAATTATAGGCCACGGCTAGGGTAAGCAGATTATAGATTATATTATAGCTCCTCTGTAATAAAAATTCTTTTTTTCTATAATATGAAAGAGAATATTATCAAGAATAAAGCAAAAGCAGTCTTCAAGCTGCTTGTGCCTGGCAAGTTACCAGGGCAGCACATTCTGGATAGTGCATTACCAAAGAAGGGAAGGAAAAGCAAAGAAACTGCAAAAGCATTTGTGAGATAGTCAGGCTATGAGTCCTCTTCACATCCAAGGGACCTCGAGAGATGTTTATCATGAGCTAGAATCTTGTTTTAATATATCAATGATTTTGACTGACATTCAAACCCTGAACATAATATCGGACATTTTATCTTATCACCATTTAGAATGTGGTCACATGCTGCCTGTTTTGAGATCTCCTGGCCAGAGAAATGTAAAAACCACCCTCTTCCTCCCCTATATGCTGACATTCTTTAGAAGTCTGTCCTTGAGTCAGGGGTCACGACACATGCCAGTAATCACACCACACAGGAGGCTGAGGTAGGAGAATTGCAAGTTCAAGGTCGACCTAAGAACTACAGCAAGACTCCCCCCACCTTGAATTTAAAAGTTGTGATCTCACAGAAGTTTCTCAAACTGAAACTTCTTTTTTCTAGTAACTTTCTTTTGGTGAATGGCAGGGCTACTTGTTCAACATCAAATAGGAACTTAAGTCGCTATGCAAAACCACATTCCACTGACTGAACTCTATGAAGTATATCATAAAAGTATATTTTGAGTTAAGAAAGAAATGCTGTCCACATCATGAGTTTAAATGACAGAATTCCAAAGCAACTTTCTATGAAAACTCTCCTTCCCACCTTCAGCCCACAAACCCCAGGCACACTTCTGCAAAGTCTGGAGTAAGTAGTAGTTTTGTGGGCCTTTGTTGCTGTTTAGGCAAGAAATAGACTTAAGTTTTCTTGGATTTAGTGGGAAAATTGGGATCAATTAAAGAAGATCAGAACTCCTCAAGCTGTGTTGTATGCATGATCCTGTAGCAAGTAATCACAAAATAAGAGGAACCTTGGAACTTTGACATCAACAATAGAAAATTAAAGTGATTGCAAAATTATACTTTCAGGAAATCAAGATTCTGACCCCACCCTCAGCAGAGTAGTAGGAGTCTAATGAGAGCAGGCGTGCCTTCAGATTGACTGGGGATGGCGCTTGTTTGGCCTGTTAGCACAGGCTACTTATTCATAGTGAGCCTTTTACTCTCAGAAATGTCTTTGTAATATAAATTATGTGATCAGCTTTAATCTAAAGGACATTTAGCATATACCATCAACTCACTAGAATTTTATTATTATTATTATTCGTTTTCTTTTGTGAGGAACTGTAAGAGCCAGACACTGAGATGGCTCTTTTCATTTAGAATATAATTAACTTTTTTCACAATAAATCCACTAAGTAGATAGTATCTTTCTTTTAAAAGACAGGAAACTGTGGTTCAGTAAGTTAAGGCATTGCCTAAGGCCACGGGAGACGATGA
>RJWT010048121.1:0-11184 GCA_004365215.1 Cuniculus paca | reverse complement strand
TGATCCATTTTGACTTTAGTTTAGTGTATGGTGATAGGCTTGGGTCTAATTTTAGTTTGCGGCATATGGCAAGCCAGTTTTTCCAGCACCATTTATTAAAGAGGCTATCTTTCTTCCAGTGAACATGTTTGGCCCCTTTGTCAAAGATAAGGTGGCTGAGTGTGTTTGTATTTGGGGGTGTATCTTCTAATCTATTCCACTGATCCTCAGGTCTGTTTTGATTTCACAGCATAGATCTTATACAAGGTGATTTACTGTTCTTGCTTGGACAGATTCTATTGAATACTCATCCTACCAAATGTGATCAAAAACAAAAGAAAATACCAGATTGACCTCTTCAGAAGCTGACATATGTTATCCTGCAGCAGTGTTTTTTGCCTTCTCTGGATGGTGAATCTCTTCTGGTTTGTTTTTCGCTGTTTAACTGTATTGCCTAGAAGAGCCTTTACAAATTTGCTTTTTTATGTCCGTTGAAGCCCTTTTTGGTGTCAGATACTGATGTTTGTTCCAGACTGATTCTTGAGTTTGAATAGTGGAAGGCTGTTTTCGTTCCCCCAGGAAATCAAGGTTCACATGGGGGCACTACCAGAATTCAGTTGAGCAGACTACTCACACCCCTTAGGAAATGAGAGGACTGTTTTCTTTAAAGCCTAAGAAACAATGCTTTATGCCACAATTTCTAGTCTATGATTAGAAGGGCCTTTGTTTTTCTTTGGCTTATGAGTCATGACATTGTATAGTTTATTAAAAAATAGAGACCGGTTACTGTTTACCTTTTAAAAATACTACAGATATTAAAAGTTTGTACGACTTAGTGGCAGGTCCTACTGCATATGATAAGTTGCAGAATAAAACACAGTACAAATTATGTTTTTACATTAGCTAAAAGATAGTGTATGTTAGTCTTATAGGGGTCTAATATTTTCTTAATTCATCATTAGGTTCATGACTGAGACCGTGTAACAAAAGTACATTGAGAAGAGTAAAACATAACAAATTTAATAAATTTTACATGACACAAAAACTTCAGAATTAAGCCAATAGTAAATAACATATATGATTATCATAAAGACTGTTCTAACACCTCCCAAAGAAACACAGAAAGCTGGACATTTTCATGCTAAGTTTGATGAAGTGAATAATTGGAAGATAAAAGTGATATCATCTAGCATAATAAACATAGGCCTGTTTTCTGATTTTTCTTTCCGTCCTTATGTTTTAAAAGATAAAAATCATCCTTTTCTTCTACATGTAAGAGGTTCCTCTGCAATGAAGATCTTTTGTCCTATTATCAATATCAGAGAATTCTTCTGTTTATTCTTCAAATAGCAGCCAGACATGGTGGTGCACACCTGTAATCCCAGCACTGGGGAGGCCCAGACAGGAGGATCTCTGTCAGTTCAAGGCTCACCTGGGCTGTATAGTGACACCCTGTCTCAAAAAACACCCCACCCCAAATATTCTTCAAATAGCAAGCAAGGTGTCATATTTTGGAGTAGCATGTCCTATACCTTATCATTGTTGCTATGGTTTGGGTACAGTTTGAGAGGGTCCCTTAAAAGTCTGTGTGGTAGAAGCTTGACACGTTGGGAGCTGAGTGAACTTTTAAGTTTGGGGCCTTAAGGGAGCTGATTTGGTCACTAGGGACACTGTAAAGGAATTAAAGCAATTATCATGGAACCATGAGTTAATTTTGGGGAAATAATTACCAAATAGAAACCTAACTGATATAAGGGAAAGAAACTCCCAACTTATTAGATGTCTGGTACGAGTTTGTGTTCTCTAAAATCTAAGAACGAATTTTAAGAACAACAGAGGTTAAGAGCAGAGTATATTTATTGAGAGAAAGAAACTTCTGTCTGAGAGAGACACACAAGGGGTCCTGAGTGGGATGCCAAGGACTCTACCTTTTTAAGGGTTTTTATAGAGCAAAACCATGAGGTGAGTTGGGTCTGAGGAGGGGAAAATGGGAAATGGCAAGATTGGCATGAGTTGGGACAGAACTATGGCCAACCAATAAATTATGAGTACAATTGCTCAGGTAAAATTGATTAAAGCGGGATCAAATGGGGAAGCAAGTCACATAGCTAGTGGGCATGAATACAGAACAGGGGCCTTTCTGTAGGGGGTTGGACTAGAGGCTCATTTGGCTTCTTCAAGGTGATGATACCCTATTTATCAGTCCCTGATGTTTATCCTTGGGAAGTATGTGGGTGAATTTGTTTTACCATTTGTTTTGAGGACTGGCCCACAGGGAGAGGTGTCTGTCTCCCCCACAGTTGCAAGGTATCTGGTCTTCTGCACTGGCTCTTTCTAGTGCCCAGCCCTATTTGACTGCCTATAATAGTTTTTATCTAACTTAGTTGACTATAACATAACATCAAAATACCACTTTGGGGTTTTAATGTATTAATTTTAGAAAAATATAAACATTCAGTCCAATTGTATCTACAAATGTAAGATGTTACTAATAGAGGAAATAAGGTGTGTGGAAGTACAGTAAATCTGTTCACCATCACTGCATTATTCTAAATACCTAAAAATGTTCTAAAATAGTTTATTACTAAAAAATAAATATGTACTATGCATAGTATTAGTATGGGTACATTATTGTGTAGTTTGAGTATTCATATATCTAATATTTTTGATACAATATTGATACAATATACAAATAACGGTGAAATAGTTACTTGGAATAAGCACTATTTTCTAAACAAGGTAATAATCCTGGAGTCCAGATTTGAGTTCAATATAAAAAAGCAAAGGATAAAATGAAATTTCTTATAATGATGAAGAATCAATCACTAGCCTAAGTTTTTCACTAAAATAAGTTTACTTCATTCACCTGTGCTATAAATTTATAAATTAAGAGTATTCATTTGTTCACTTGTCTTAACATAAAAAAATCTATCTTTTGTAAAGTAGTATTGTCAAAATAACACTTCCTCAATCAGATCAGAGTATTATATCGAATTGTTAAACTTAGAGATTGCTATAATAGAGCTATTAGTTCATCATAGTACTTTCCTGAGATGAGTCTTCGGACACATAGATATGAAGAAAAATATTAACAACATGGGCAACCATTTTCTTATTTTAATGGATCATGATCAAGTATTTTATTAAATATTTTTATGAATGACAAATTTATTTCGTTAAGTCCTTTTAATAATAAAAACACCACACTTGGTATTGACTTTGTTATTATATTTAAAATAAAAAATATCTATGAACCCATTCAAATGTACAACCTAGTTCTCATAAAAAAAGATTTTGTTTTCTGTGATCAAGAAGATAGCAATGATTTAAGTTAAATAAATAAAGAAACCAGAACTTATAATAACAGTCTCATAATTTCAAAAGCTGAATTTCTAACTATACCTTATGTATCCCCTGCATACAGTTTCTTCACTTTTCTAGTTCATTTTTATCAGGCTCACAAAGCAATAAGTACATGTCTTTTTTTCAAGTAAGTAACATCAAATCCCTGCTAAAATCTTGTTAGAATTGTTTTATGTGGGTCTGATTGCTTTTAAGGCATAGAAACTTTTTTTAAAAATATCTTACTCAATTAAATGTTTATTGATAGACATATTCTAGATGACTCAGAAAACAAGTTAATCTGACCACTGACCCTGGAATCATAGATATTCTGTCACGGAGTTAGAAGTGGTTGCAAGTAAGTCTTGAAAAGTATTAGAATCAAGTTAAGTAGGACTTAATTCCAGCAAATGTGCACTAATACAACTTGGTTATTTATACTAGAATAATTTCATAAATGCTATTCTCAGCTATTCTCTATGAATAGAATCTTAGTGATAACAGCTGTTATTAATTGAACACTCAAAATATGCCACACACTATTCCAATATACATTAAATATATCATTAAAACTTCACTAGCTTGTATGAGTGAGGTCCCAGTATTCCTGTGGTTACTATAGTGCTAGAAATTGTAATTAACTTGTCTGATGTAATGTATAAGGCAGAGTCTGGGCATAAAATGCATAAAGCCTTTTGATCCTATGCTCTACTAGTTCCTTAATGAATTAAGTAATTTTTGAACTGTCTTGTAATATTATACAGATGTTGTCAATCTTTTGTGAAATATAAATAAAATCTTTTAGTTTAAAATATCAATAGAAAGTATTCTTTAAATAATATTGTAAATCCTGTTTAAATGTTTTTTTGTGTGTGTCTTTTTGAGACAGGGTTTCACTATATAGTTCTGGCTGGCCTTGAAATCACTTTGTAGCCCAGGCTGACCTTCAACTCACAGTGATCCTCCTGCCTCAGCCTCCAGAGTGCTGGGATTACAGGTGTGCATGACCAAACCTGGATAAAGTATTAATGAGATCTGTGTTAGTTGAGATAATCAATAGAAAGTATAGTATAATTAATGTACTGAATAAAATGTATGTACCTGTATGCATAGATTAAATATAAGAAAGAACTGTGTAACTAGTTACAGTGCTTTTCTCTTGGTAGTTGAACTGAAGGTGCTTATTTTTTTTCCTGCTTATTTGATGTTGGTAAAATTTCCACGTTCTTTACATTGATTATGTTATCTTGTATAATTGCAACAAAGCAAAATAAATATTAAAACAAATATAACACAATACATTGCTTTCTATTTTGTTGACATCCATTGATGTACATTTGGAAAAAATTACTGAATAAATTAGAAATGAGAAAGACTGTAATACATTCAAACAATGCATTCACCCAGGAAGCAGAAGGATGAAGTTAAGAATGCATTTGTTTATTAGGTGGTTAAAAATATTTTGATTATTTCCATAGGTCTCATAACTTCTCTTTGTTTTGGATGCTATGGTGTTATTTTAGTAGTGATATTAGGAAAAATATGCAATCGCACACTTATCTTAAGGATTTTTTTTTAATGTACTGACTTACTTTTACTTTATCTGATAATTCAGATTTATCTCTATACTTTTAGGGAATGAAATCTTTCAATCATAATCACTTATAATGCTTTGACAATATTTTATAATTACATACTAATTAACACAAGGTAAAAAGTTTTGTTGGTTAAAATATTACTCTATTGATAAATTAGACATGTGGGCAATTAATAAGTAAATATTTTAAAATTAAAGAAATCTGCAACTGTTGGCTATGTTGGCATACACGTGTAATCCCAGCACTCAGGGAGCTGAGGCAGGAGGACTGCCATGAGTTTGAGACCAGCCTGGGCAACAAAAGTGAGTTCAAGGCCAGGCTGTACTACATAGCAAGACCCTGTCTCAAAAATAAATAAGTAAATAAATAAATAAATATTTGCAACTGAATTTTTCAAATAATTAGAACTACTTTGGCAAAATACAAGTTCTCTGCTAAACAATGAAATGGCAATAAGTTTGAATTCGGACACACAGATATTAAGCAAATAACGCATTCAATATTTTAAATTAATACCAATCTACATGACACTATGAATCTGAGCTCATGGACTATTCGGTCTCATTCACTTTTTTGCAAATATGTATGAGGTTCCTGAAGTATTAGATAATAACAAAGAATGTTCTATCCAATCATTGGTCATTGATTTTTCTTTATTCATTACTGGTAAAGATTTTATTTCCTCAACTGTACTAAATCTCTTTGCATCAAAATCTCTACATGTTCTATGAAGTATTTGAGCATGAGAATTATTATCTATTCTCTAAAAAGCCACTTTCTTCTTTCATAACAATACATTTGTAACTCATACATTACAATATTTCTAGGAGTGTTTGTAGGTATGAATATGTGACTAAGTTCTTTTCAAGAACATGCAAAAGGAAATAATATCTGAGGATTGCAATTATAGATTGGCCGTAATTTTTCACTACTGAAAATTTAGTTATTTTCACAGGAAAGTGAGCTAACTAGGAATGCTTTATGTTTGCTGTTATTTTGAAAAATATTCAGAATTAAACCATACATTTGCTCTCAGCATTTCTTTTGTTAAAAAATGCATGTACTGCAGCAATAAAATTTGTTTTTGGAGAAAAATATCACACATAATGACACTATGATACTATTCTCAAAATAACAAATCTTCTAGTCCATATTCCTATTAATATATGAATTTTACATATTTTGAACTGTATCATGTTGTATCAACATATGCTCTACTTTTTTTGCATGTTTTTGCATTTTATTTCTGCACTCTCCATAATTACCTGTTCAACTGGAAAATTATGAAAGTATTTAGAAAATTTTAAAAAGGTCCCTAATTAGTAATTGCATTTAGATATTATCACTCAAATATAAATAATGCTATAGTGAGCATTTACATGCCTTTGTTCTTTCTATATCTTGGGCAACATCTAATTGGTCACACAAAAAATTATTTCTCACGATAATGGAGGCTGAGAATTCCAAGATCAAGGAACTGGCAGGTTTGCTCTCTCTCGAGGTCCTCCTTCCTGGCACATAGATAACTGACCATTCACTTTGTCCTCACACTGTAAAACTCTGGGTTTTTACCTCATACAAGGACACTAACCCCATCTTAAGGAGCTCCATCTCTGCAAATTTTTCAAACTCAACTTCCAAAGCCTTCTCTCTAAATTCCCCTATTAGGGCCTCAAAATATAAATTTGGTGAGGAGGGGAACAGGTGTCACATACCAGAAATATATTTAGTTGAACCAGATGAGGGTAACTGGAAAGTGAATTTATTCTGTTATTTCATGATAAATACAGGAACTCTGTTTTCTTTACCTTTCTGATTATTTCTTCAAAATAATCCATACCTTATCTGTGATTTCTCAAATATTATTAAAAATTCTCATTTTGGTTCCTATAAAGTGTCTCAATGAGACTATTATTAACAGTTCAATCTCTCATCCAACTCATGGCTTTCATATTCATAAAATACACTAGCAACAGACAAAAGTTGAAATTTTGAAACATGCATTATTAAAACACCAACATTTGTAATCATTCCTGTCTTTAATTAGCAAACAAGGAAATCCCCAGGTATTTAAATTCACATCAAGAAAAAGTATGCTGCTAATGATGTACATATTTAGAAGAGCATTGTTGTGGATATACTTCACAAAGATAAACATGAAATATCTTGGACAAGGAATGCCTTTCCAGGGAACAGACCTAAACTACTCAGATTGACTTAAAATTCATTACAAAGTCTGAATCCTTCATTGCTGTGTAGAAAACAAATCACTGTATACATGGGCTGCAGAGTATTCCACGTGCTTGATCCTTATGACTTTTACCAAATGCACAGTATTTTCTATTTCTCACCCTTCATTTTGTATTGGGTTTGTTGAAAGAAGTGACTTTGATAAGTTCACCATAAGGAACTAAATCTATACTTGAAAAGAAATAATTCACAAGAATTCTAATCTTAGGAACAGATTTAATGAAAGGAAAAACCATTTTCTGTGCTGTGTGGAATTAGTATGTTTCCCTTGTACTTGAGAGTTATGTAATAATTGAGAAGTCTCTTTTGTTTTAAATTTGTGGAACTCGTGTTTAGGTTTGCCTCATTTTCCCTTATTCCATAGTTAAATTATGTCAGTCCTTGTAGTTTCATTTCATCTGACAACACACATACACTATGGTTTGCTTTTTCTGCAGAAGCATATTAACCCAAGATACCTCTGATTTTAACTTTTTCCAATATACATGGCATAAATAATCCCAAAGTGACTAATTTCAACAGTTACCAAGATTTTAACAATTGGACTTCCAAATTTCTGAAAAATTTTGTCATAGGCTTTTATAAACAAATTCTAAAATGTTCCTGGATAGAAGAAAGTGCAATACCTCATAATTCTGTCAACCTTATTGTATCCCATTTC
The DNA here is from genome assembly GCA_004365215.1 of Cuniculus paca. Classification (NCBI taxonomy): domain Eukaryota; kingdom Metazoa; phylum Chordata; class Mammalia; order Rodentia; family Cuniculidae; genus Cuniculus; species Cuniculus paca. The sequence goes on along the minus strand of RJWT010048121.1, from coordinate 3,354 downwards.
TATTGAAACAATCAAAACAGTGATTTAAGCAGAAAAGTTGCAATAGCCAAGGAATCTGATATAACAGATACACCTCATATTCCAGGAGAATTATAACTGAGGATGGAACCCTGCACCAGCAAAAATAAAATGGGCCAGACAGGAATAAATGATTTAGAACACTTTTTCCAGGTAGTCAGTGAAAGTTCACAGGATTTCCTGTTTGTTTATCATCTGAAAATATTCTCCATTCAACAAAACATCACTCTTTTATGAATCCTTTGTGTTTCAATGAGACAATATCAAACTGCTTCATATTTTTCTAATTTACTTTCCTGTTACTGATGTAGGTAAACAAACAACATAGTTCTATTCTTTTTAGTGGAGCTTCAACAGACAAATAATTAGTAGAAATGCTCTTTTTATTATAAGCTTTGCATGATGAACATGCCTCCTGCTAAGGTATTAAATTCTCCAAAACAACCAGATGGACTGAGAAGAATCCACCAGTTCTGTGTATGGAAAACAGCAGGACGATATTATACTGAGTAAATTTAAAAATTGGAGCATTTAAAAATAATCTCCAAAAATAACAAATATGGGCATTGTTCCCACGATGATATTAGTATTGAAGAAAATAAATTCAAGAAATAATGATATACAAAGTAAGTAAACAAAACGGAAACACAAAGTCAACAACCTTAAGTCAGCATAGGAATAGAAAATTTAAAGTGAGTATCTAAGGAAAATAAAAACTCTTAACTTCAACACAAAGGAAATGAAAACAAAAATAGTTGAAGGAATTATTAAAACTCTTAGCAAGAAAAAATAGAAAAATATATAAATTATACATGAGTGTACTAAAAATACACTCTGAGAAAGATGAACAGTGTAAAATATTAGATGCTATAAAAAATTAAAATGTAAATAGAGCAGTTAAAAATAAAATTAATAGAATACCATGTAACTCTCATCAGAGTGAATTGAACATATGGAAACAGACATACACTGTTTCTTGCACTTTTACTCAAAATATAAATATAATTTTATATGTAACAAATATATAAATATTTACATAATTAGTTCAGAAACTTGTAAACCTACTCCAAAGATGATAAAATGTATTTAATGTTTAAAACATTTTTACAATATAGTACTGAAAATATTTTACAACATAATTTGTGAAAAATCATAGAATATTTATACAATTTAATTATATATTTTATACTTTTATTATTTATCTATACTACTGCTATAGATTATACTTTTTAAGAAAAGAAACTGGCAATCATACATTTCCTATATTATGTATTGAACATCTAAAGAAAACTTCCAATTATATTACACTAACTTACTTGAAAGAAGTAGAAATGTTGTTCTGAGATACTAAAGTATACCACTAGGAAGTGACTTGAAACAATTTCCTTAGAAAATAAATGTTAAAGAAAAGCACATTGTTCCTATTAAAGTAGGAGTTCTTTCTGCATTGTGGTGTCTATTCGTCATTCTATTTTCTATGTAAATGTTCTTTATATGTATTCATTATCATAGCGGAATTTTATTTTTTAGTAAATTCCAATGAATCATTCTGTTCTTTCTCTGTTTTAAGGCATAGTAAAACAAGAAACATTGTTCCATGTTTTATAAACTGAGGAATATGAGCTGACAAGTAATTTTAAAAATTTAAGAAAAATTGTTGTCTTTGATATTTCACTTATATGTCGCCTAGTCCCCTCCTAAAAGATTTTGTGATTGTTCACTGCTAAGCATGATGAAAGCTGGTAGTAAGAAAAATAGCAATGGTGCTACATATCTGTTTCTTTCAGCTGTCCAGTTATTTGCCTTCTTTTCATCCCTTAGTTCATTTCTATAACTATAAAACAACTTCTTATAGGCTAAAATAAACTTTAAAACAAATAAAAACATTTTGTAGATGTTGCTGACATAGTTGTTATTAAAAAATTCTTATTATCAGGGCATATAAGTAGGAAGCATTCTAACATTTTATCTATTATCATGTATAGTGGAGATGCCCAATATATCCTTCAAAAAAAGATTTCTATTGGGATTGAAATATATTGTGTCAGTTAATACATTCATTCTAACAATTTATGAAGTATGAGATATGTTGCATACAGTCATACTGAACTGCCTTGAAACTCCTCTAACTTGATATTTGGTGAATTTTAATGTAAAAATTTTGTTTGGGTACTTGTCATTTATCTGATATTGCATATCCAAGCTAGAATTTGTTAGTGTTTATTTCCCTGTGACTAGCCACCCTTTCTAGTCAAGATAATTTGTTTGGTACTGTCAGACTTTCTGGAATCCACTAGTAAAGCATATCAAGGTAACACTGTAATATTAATTCTTCATTGTTTTTCTGTGAAATTCTCTTTGTGAGTTTTTAAAATATAATTGTTGTATTTTAGTAGTAACTGCTTATAGTTGTCATGCCAAATTCTGCTGTTTAGATTGTGTTTGTTTCCAAATTCCTAAAGTTGTCCATAATAAATAATTTTCCACTTGTATGTGAAAAATAGTGAATTGGAAATATGAAAAATCTATAGGTAGATAAATTCAGAAATTAAAGAATTATCCTTTATGGCAAGTTTCGTAAATAGGAAAAATCAACAAAAAATGTCTGTTAAGAATATAGTTCCTTGTGCTGGGAAGTAGCTCAGTGGTAGAATATATGGCTTACATGTCTGAGGCATTGAGTTAAATCCCAATACTAAAAAGAAAAGGAAAATCCAGGCTTGAAACAATATATTTTTTTTGGTACCAGGGTTCAAACTCATGACCTCACACTTGCCAGACAGCCATTGTGTTGCTAAGCTATATCCTCAGTCCTGAAACAATATATCTTAAGATTAAATCTTGTTTTGACTAAAAAACTTAGTAAGTCCAAAGGTAGCCGACTCAAGGTCATCACAAAATTACTTAAACTGTGTCTCAATTTCCTCATCTGGAAATAAAAAATATAAGACTATATCCTCATAAGATTTTGTGAAATTTAAATTAATTATTTCAGTAGTTCTTTGAGCAAAGTAAGTTACATACATATGTTTTAAATAATGTGCACAAATATTGTATCATTATAATCAGTATATAAAAATTATGCAATGATTTTTCACATAAAATTCTCCCTCTCTGTAGAATGCTTTGTCATGAACAATCATACAACACATTTATTTTTTCAAAGAAGATTCTTTTTCTTCTATCATCCAGTTTGTTTTCAGGAGTGATGTTGGATGCTCAAATCGTATTTCAGATGTTGCAAGTACACTTATTACCGAACTGTATTTCTCTGGAAATAATGAAGGTCAGTCTGTAACAAAGTATGGAAGGTTTGATCCAAATACAAAGAATTCA
>RJWT010048120.1:0-11192 GCA_004365215.1 Cuniculus paca | reverse complement strand
AAAAACAAACAAAAATAAAAAACAACAAAAAGAAACTCGTTAGCATATACATGGTATTAAAGGCAGTAGGAATAGTTACTCAAGGAAGAGGGACATGAACCTTGAAGGGTGAGAAGCCTTACTTAGCTCCAGTCTTCACTGATCCTGCAGAGGAGGAAGAGGCTCAGCAAGGAGACTGAGAAACATCTACAAAGGAAAGAGGAAAGTACGGGGAGTGCAGCATCACAGAAGCCAAGAAAGTCAGCAGAGAAGAGAGTGTGGCCCTGATAAGTGAGGTAAAGGTTTACGTGATTGAAGGAAACAGAATCAGGAATTCTATTATTTATTACTTGAACTATAGTGAAATATAAACTTAGTTTTACTTAGAGGCCTTTTTTACTTACCTCTTAGATGCCCATAGACATAATTTTTGTTTTAGCTAAGATTCTTGCTAGACTTGGGGTAGATTTTCCCTGCTCTAGATGGATAAACAAAATCTAGATGCATTTTCAGGACATATTCCCTAATTTTCTTACTGGTTTTGGGCACTGTAGTTGTGGAAAATTTTTTGCCTCTCTTGACTTTGCAATTTATTTCTTTCTTCTGAGGGATGTTGGATGCCTACTTTTCCCTTTCTTGAGCCTTTTGATAAGGAATGTACTCTCTCACCTGCTCAACTGTTTCCCTCAAGCTCCTAGGCCGTCTTGCTTGGTCACCGCCATGACTTTTCCTTTCTCCTTCTCCTTTTTTGAAGCCTCTGTGACACTCTTTCTAGAAACCTTCCTTCTTCCTGATGAAGCTTGCTGCTCACCCTGTTTCATGGACTCATAATATAATTAGCAGCCAGCACGTGAGGTTAATTTAAGGTTGATAATGTTTGTTTTCCTCTTCTGTTGCTTGCAGTCATTATTCTAGTACTTTCCTACTCTGACCCCGCAATCTTTTCCTTTGAATCTTCACATCTTTAGAGCTGGTCTGTCTCACATAGACTCCAGTAGATGGGCTCCTTCTGAGAGCCCTGGGAATATTGAAAAGTTTGTGCTAATTTTAAAATTGACTTAAGCTTTGAAGAATTTGACTGGTTTAAAAATTACAGGACATTGCATTCTTACTGTAACTATTTAAACAACTCAGAGTTTCTAGAATAAATTATGGAATATAAAAGTTAGGGTATCTCACAGAGGAGATAAGCAAAGGATTTTCTAAGATGATGGCAAAGGGAAGTCCCATGTCAGTTGCTGTGCATCAGGCAGAAAAGGTAACCAGCATAGGCTGGAATAGGAGGTCAGATGCTTCAGAGAGATACAAGCTGATAAATTATTTAATAAATTTAATTAATCTCAGAAAGTGATACTGAGAATCACTTTTATAGAGCTAAGGGAGGATAGCTCTATAAGAAGATGTATGTTCAATGAAAACAAAGCAAAGGGAAAATGCAATTATCAACTAAGAAAAAACTTAAAGCTGTATGAGAAGGAAATCTAAACATAGTCACATCTTGACTTAGTAATCAACAGTGTTTCCCATCATCATCATGATAAAACCACTAAATACATATTTAACTAAAACTGACTTATATTTATGTTGCATGGATGGGGCAGGGAAAGAATGAGTCTAAAAGATTCATAATAAGAAACCAACAGAAAATGTGTTTGGTACCTACGCTTGTGTGGAGAAGGGGTAGAATAGAAATGGGGAATGCAAAATAAGAGACTGGGTATGGTTTGATTTAACTATTTGCAGGTAAAACTGATAAAATTAATTCAAAGCAGGAAGATTGTATTAGAACGACATATTCTGACTTTGGAAAGTTGCTTAAGAGATACTGTTCAGCAAAAAAAAAATAAAAGAATAAAATGAGATAACAAAAAATTGAAAAATTTTAGTAAAAATGTTGCTATTTTAATATGGAAATATTAATGATAGTTATTTTCATGATTCTACTGGATTTTTGTTTGTGGATTGCTTGAATTACTTAAAGTGGGCATAATTTTTTTGTGACAAAACATACTAAAATATATACTATGTGTATTAAAATCCCTTGGCCTCACAGAAAACCAGGGAAAGCTTTCTAGGGGAAGAGGAACATTATTTTTCATATGAAGTAAAAGAATAAAATTAGTCCTGGACTATACAGTGAGTTCAAGACCAGTCAGAACTATATAGAGAGACCCTGTCTTAAAAAAAATAGAATTTGAAAACTTGAGCAAAGAAAATGGCATGAAGACTGGCAGGGAAAGAAATATCCTTTCTCCTTTCTTATTGTAAGAAGAATCTGAGTTTAGGAGAATAAACTCTAATAATAACAACTATATCATTAATAATGCCACAAAGATGATTTCCATTTCTCGGTCTCTTCTATGTGCCAGGCACTATATTATGGGCTTCGGGTATACAGTTACCCCTTGGTACACCTAGGAGATTGGTTGTAGGATCTCCACAGATATCAGTCCCTTATACAAAACAGGATAACTTCTCTATATAACCTACACACATCTTCGTGCACACTTTACATGACCTCTAGATTTTATAGTACCCAATACAATATAAATAGTTGTTATATTGCACTGTTTAGGGAATAATGAGAAGGAAAAACAACACATGTTCAGTACAAATTCAGTGTTAAAAAATATTTTCAATCCACAGTTGATTGACTACAAAGACAAAATCCACAATTACAAAGGGCCAGTTGTATTGTCTTACTTAAGTCTCACAAAATCCATTACATGTTCATTTATTTATTAAACATTTTTGTTGAATAATTGTGTTTTACTTTTCTCCTTGCTGAGACAAAATACCCAGCACCCAAAGTTAGAGGGGAAAAGGTTTATCTGGCTCACAGTTTGTAGAGGTTTCAGTCCATAATTGGATGGCTCCGAGGCAGGGTGGTGTGGCAGAAGGGCCTCATGGAGAAGCATTCATGGTGAGCAGAAGGCAGCAAAGCAACAAGGGGCCTTAACAGCATCTTTCTGCCCCTGGTCACTGCTATGACCTTTTCCTTGTCCCTCTCCTTTTCTGAAGCATCTGTGACTCTCTTTCTACAAGTCTTCCTTTTTCCTGATGAAGCCTGGTGCTCATCCTGTTTCCTGGACTCATGATACAATTAGTAGCCAGTATGTGAGGTTAATTTAAGGTAGATAACTTTTGTTTTCCTCTTGTGTTTTTTGTAGCCAACCTGCTGCTTTCTAAAATTGGAGACATGGTTACCTGCTGAATTATAATCTGTCAGCCATAACTCCGTTCAGTTATCAAAGAGAAAGTCAATATGCAGGTGTGTTATCCAAAGCATGTTTTATCCTGGAGTCAATTGGAACTCATTACTTGGTTCATATGCAGGAGGTGATGTTTCTCCTTAAGAGTTTGGCCTACGCAAACAGGTTCAAGTCTCAAGACTGGAAGTGATGATCCTATCTAGGATTCAGTTTCCGTTACTAGGCAGAAAACCAAGTTTCTACTTTTTGTTGTCTCCCATGGGATCATAGGATCTGTCATTTCGGATTTTCTTTGAAGCTTACCTGCAATTTATTTGTTGATAGAAAGGGCAGTTGCACTGGGAGAAGTGGGTTTATTCTGTAGAAACAAGAGGAAAATAAAATAGGTTAATAGAGACCAGAACCTTAGCCATCACTTCATGGCTACGGAGAGATAGTGGAAGAGGCCTAACAGGCAGCTATTAAGGGTACTGACAAGCCTGAAGCAAGATGAGGTTAAAAACAAGCAGATTAAAACTCAGTTATGTTTGAGGATCCCACTTCTTTGGTATGGTTTGGTGATGTTCTGAGTCTTTCTGTATCCCCCTGGAATCTAAGTATCTGTAAAAGGGACTCTTTACTTACATTTTATTAGAAAAACAGTATGTCTGGGGAGAGAGGTAAAAATATAAGAACATGGAGAAAATTATGATTTTACCTGTCTAGAATGATTAACTGTGGAATAAATCGTAACAGAATCATTGCTTTTTGTATGTGTTGAGTTTTTCATTTCCTGTAAAAAGAATAGTACATATTTGAATCACACAGAGACAAGAGATTCATAAATCTATATAACATATAAATATACACAAGATATAAATATATGTATATGTATTTATCTTGGTGCTACAGCTTGCATCTAGATGTTTCCCCAAAGCCTCATGCAGTCCTAGGTTAGGCTTTTTCAGAGGTGGCTAGAGTGTGTGATGAATTCATGGTGCAATGCTAGCATTAAGGGTGCTAGGATTAAAGGTGGCTGATTACTAAATCAGTCCACTGATTGGTTTGGCACTGCCCTAATCCCCGTAGCCTGGACACAGTATAAGGGACAGAGAAAAGCTTGTCTTGCCTCTTTGCTTGCTTTGTTGCCTTCTGCCCACCATGAACTGTTTCTTCTCTGCGATGCCCCTCTGCAGTGCCATCCTGCCTTAGAGCCAGCTGACTATAAATGGAAACCTCTACTGTGAGTCAAATAAACCTTCCTCCCTTAACTTTGGGTGTTGGTATTTTGTCTCAGTAATGAGAAAAGTAACTAAGATACTTGGGAAAGCAATATGACAAAAGAGGAAACACTTCATATTTTTTTGAGAGGAAGGTCAGGACTGTTTAGTAAGAGGAGCAGGAGACCAAGTGCCACCAACTCGGACCTGCAAAACTATCATGGCACTTTCTGAATCCCAAACAAGAGGACTCAAGAACCAGAGAGAAAGAAACAGAAAGGGTGTCTTGTTTTGTGAAAGGAGGAAGTACCCTTGTCCTGCCTCCAACTACATTCTCTCCTTTATTTTTAAGAACTATCCTGTATACCAGATGATTGTTGCATTATATCTTTTGTCTCAGGTTTTCACTGGCTACTACTGGAGCTGGAGCTGCCCACTTTCCCTGTTCCACTTATCTCTATCCTTCTATCTGGTAACCATGTTATTGAGGTCTTCTCAAGCATCAGGAATTGGTAGATTAGGACATCTGGCCTTCAGAATGGCTCTGTCTGAATATGTTGTGCTATCAACAGAAGTCCTCAAGCAGTTTGAAGATCTTGCTCATAAACTTTGACCCTTTACATTGATGAAAGAAAATTTAGAGAATTATTAAGACCTCAGAAACTCTTCAAAGTGTAATTCTTTTTTTGCTAAAAAAAATACTAACAAGTTGGCCAGAGATTAGTTTTTTGATTTGTTGGAAGTGACTCAATTTGCCTTCAACAGGAATTGGCAAGTGAGAGGGTCTCTTCTTGTCCCCTCTTTTTTGCTCTTTTTGAGACCTGGTCTCACTATGCAGTTCAGGCTGGCCTTGGGCTCACTTTATAGCCCAGGCTGGTCTCGAACTTGCAATGATCGTCCTGCCGCAGCCTCCTGAGTGCTGGGATTTACAGGAGTGCACCACCACACGTGGCCTTTTTGTCCCTTCTTCAAGGAGCCTACTTCACAAGTGCCTGAAAGGGACAGAGCCAGGGGAATTTGGTGGGGAAAGTCAAGATTTCCAGCTGGGTTATTTTTTCCATCACTTTCACAACGTTAGGTTTTCTTTGTCTCTTTTTCAGAAGGCGTGAGAGTTGGCCTCACAGTATGGACTGTGCAGTGTCATTTAGCACATGCTGCCACAGGTACTCCACTTAAGGGTGGTGAAGACAGAGGAGTGACAGAGAAGTCCCTGGTGCTTGATCAGTAATAGATCATAACAGAACATCCTGTTGTGTTGCTAAAAGACAGGGAAGGAGTAAAGGCTGCTCATAGCTTTAGTGTCCCCTATTATAGAGAAGTTGTAGGTTTTCATTCTTTTTCCATTCCTGAGAGACTACTAAGCTCCCCAAAAGTCCCTTGCTCCAGCATGAGAACTCTCTCCTTTGGAAAACTTTAAACTTAGAGGAACTCAGATCCATTGAGCAAATATTTACTGAGTGTTGTGCTGAGCTGTAGGGGAAGAGAGAGGAAGATCTAATTTACACAACTGTGCTGCAGGCTATGCTGCAGGGACGAGACCTATGGATGCCCAAGAAGTTAGAAAACAGCAGAAAGTGAACGGAAATACCCATTTCCTTAGAATGGTCCTGCACACAGCTTTGCAGCCTCTGTTGCTTCCTTCCTCTCCCCTCACTAGTGAATATCATCTGGTTCAATCAGACGCTTGTGGTGACAGGTATGTGGATAATCACAGTAAGAACAGAAACAGCAATGGAGAGCAAAGGACCCACCGAGTGCGGATGAGTGACCTGCGCATACACAGTGTTCCCTGGAGAGAAGGAAGCGAGTTCTATGTTGTCCAAGGGCGCTGCTGTTAACACAAAAGGCATCATCAGTGACAGGATGCTGTGACTCCTCCCCCAGGTCTGTGTCTTCCCCAGAGCACTTTCCCAACCCAAAGAAGCAGTTGTTCCAAGCCTTGCTCTTCCATTGGTTTTGTTCATTTTTTTTTGACTGTCTTTGGAGCTCTGGATTGAAGCATTCTCAGTCACTTCTGGCCCCATCTCTTGGATGAGGGGTGCCCTGAAGCTTCAGAGTCTCCCTCAAGCCCTACATGTGGAGAATAAAGTGGCAGTTGACCGAAGAGATGGAGACCCACCAAGCATAAAGCAGCCAGTGAATCCCCATATGTAACATCGTTAAACTTTCAGAGGCTCCCAGGGTAGATTTGATTAACTCAGAGATGAAGAACTTTTGGCTCAGAAAGCTCTAGTGACTTGTGTAAAGTCAAACAGGAAATGATGGGACTGGAGCACAAATGCTTATTTTCTGACTCTAGACCTCATGCTGTTTCCTCAGCACTGTGCCTGTATTTCTCACCCACAAAATGAGACTCAAAGCCTATCTGAGTCCAGAGCCTGTGTTGCCATCTCTGTGTCGCACTTGTTTTTCATTTCTATGTCACAGTATGTCTTCCACTGCCCAAATCTTGGCCAAACACCAATGGTGAAGTCAGGCAGTTTGGCTTTTGTCCTTTGATACTCAGATCTCACCCCCTGCCTTAGATTTGCTGAGTGGCAATGGACAGACCACGAGCCTTTTCACTGTACTTATTTTCTCCATCAGAAGAAAGGGAAACAACCCTGATTTCCATATGAGAAACTGTGCAAAGGACTCCGCAGGTTTCATGGTTACAAATCACCTCCGCTCCCACCGTAGGGGTCCCTTTGACTCCCTTCTCTCATTATCCAACCCCCTGTTTAGCTGCTTTCCACTTGCACTTGGGTCTGTCTGTCAGCTTTATGATTGCCACATAAGAGCCTGGATGCTCACCAGGATGCTGACTACGCAAATGAAGGGAACCTGAAAAATAAAATCAGGTCATTAAGATATGTGACTGCAGTGAGAGAAACCTTTTACCTTTTACCTCCTCCTGGGGCATTCTGTAGAGAATGTGAGTGAGGGCACAACTCGTGGTCCCTCTTTTCCCAGTAGGATGCCTCCCTTAGGACATTAGCAGACACATAGTCATACACTGGGAGTCACCCCAGTGACCAAGCTGAACTGAGGTTTGCATTCTCCCTCCCTTCGCCTGTCCTGCAACCAGAGGCCACAGACGGCAAACCTGAAACCCTGGAGGAGAGACAAGAAGGAAGGAACTTGCCTGTTTTTTTCTTGAAAATGAGTATCAACGTAAAGATGATTAGAAGCATCACGCAAATCATAATCCAGGTTAGATTTTTCCCATATAGATTGCCTTTAGTTAAAATACCTGAAAAGAGAAAACAGAAGTAGAGTTTCTTGAGATACATCAGGCAAAGCCCAGAATGTTCCTTCCAAGGACTTCACTGAGCCCTTTCTAGGTTGCCTGCAGCAGGTGGCTGGGTGCTTCTTGCCTAGAGCGTTGGGACTCCAGCAAGCTCTCTGGGGAGTGTGAGTCTGTGCGGCAGCACGACAGGGTGGGGCTTGGTAGAGACAGGAGTGGAGTGGGAAAGACATCTTGCCTTCCTCAAGCCTTCGTTCTTGAAAGAAGGTAGGGGAGGAGGAGGCAGAAAGAAGGAGAAACCTTTGTGGGGAAGTGGGAGGCGCAGTACTCCAGCTGTCCTCTCCCAGCCCTTATGTGGCTGCCTCCCACTGCCACTGTGTGGGAATCGGGTAGCATGTGAGGACAGGCCACACCCCACAGCTTCTCAAGGCTCTCAAAGAGCCCTGAGGACAACTGTTACCTTTACAGAGACTCTTGGCAGAAACAGGACACGATAAATTGCTGACAGGATTCTTCGCTATGCACACATAGCTCTGGTCCGCAGCATCCTTGGAGTCCCAGAAGACAGTGAGGTTTGTTGCATTTAGAAAGGCGTTTTCTGAGAGCTGCCACTCAAATGAGACACTATGGTCTGGGTTCTCTACAGAGCAAGTCAGCTGGATCTCACAGGTTTCGTTCCCAGATAATTGAATGTGATGAGAAACTTGTAAGTTACGCAGTCGTTCTGTATACAGAGGAAAGACTGGGCTTCAGAACAAATGGTTTGAATCCTTCACATCTATGTTTTGTAGACCATATCTGCTTATGCCAAGGTCTGTATACTCTGTGAAAACTCCACTTGTGTTGCCTAATTGTTGCTAGCAAGGTCTGGGGTGACCAAATGAAGGGACATCAGTATGAGACAAAGTAACAAGTGGGAGAAATGGAAAAGGAGAGACTAGGGTGCCACCAACTATTTGGGTAATTTGGAGCTGGCCGCTTTGACTTTCTGGGCTACCTTTCAGTGCTTGGACATTGCCCCTTGAAAAGACAGTGTGGAGATTAAGTTGGTGGCCCTGAGGCAAGAGCAAGCAAGCAACGATGGGGAGCACAGAGATGAGATTATATCCAACCATTTGATGACGCAAGACACAGAAACGTCCAAGACCAAATGCTAGAAAACATTGTCAAGAAGAATGTCAGTTGCTGTGAATCAGTGGGGACATGAGAGCAAGACAAGCAAATGACCCTCACAATGTCTGGTCTGAGTGTTGAAGTAAGATGATCCAAAAAAGAGCAGAATGACTTCAAGTCTCTGATTAGAACAGGCTGAGTAGCACTCTAACCTTAATCAACTGAGTAACAGTTGAGGAATTATATATAACCTACTTATGCCTTGTCGGAGTGGAGTTTTTGTATACAGGAAGGGTGTTGGATTGGAGGCAGGATCTTGGCTTTATCATTTACAGACTACACGACCATGGACAATTTATTAATATATCCAGGACTAGATTTCCTTATCTGGAAAAACCAAACAATAATACCTAGTTTTCAGGTAAACTATGAGGGTTAAATGAGACAGTGCTTAATGGAGATGGCAAATATTTGGTGTGAGTGCCATATCTCATCCCACGTCCATGGATGACCTCAAAAAACTCCATACTGACCTCAAAAACCTATTGTTATGTTTCCTTACTTAATAAATATGTAACTGTCTGTTTGAAATTTCCACTTGGATATATCTCAAACTCACAAACTCAACTTTTCTTTTCCAGTCCTGGGAATTGAATGCAGGGCCTTCACACTGAGCTGCATTTTTTAAAGCCCATTTTAAAATTTTGAGATAGGATCACAGTAAGTCTCTGAAATACCCAGGCTGGGCTCTAATTTGTGATTCTCCTTCCTCAGTCTTCCGAGTGGTGGGATTATAGGCATGTGCCACCATACCCAGGTTTAAATTCAACATTTTAAAAAAGATTCTGCTTTTTTGTCCAAAACCTGCTCAGTCTGTAGCCTTCTCTATCTTAGTACATGACAGCTATAACCTTCCAGATAGTCAAGCCAAAAGCCCAGTATCATCTGTGATCCATATCATCATCTCATCCTACCATAAGAAGAAATTGACAGCCAACAGCAGGAAAATAACCTGGCAGAGACAAGCCAGTGCATGTTGGCCATAACCATTAATGCAGATGGCCTCAATTTACCAAAAAAAGAAACACAGGCAGAGTGGAGCAGGAGGCAGGATTCATCAATATGCTTTATACAAGAAACACATTTAACTAGAAAGAAAATTCATAGACTGAAAGTCAAAGGAGAGAAAGCATTGCTCTATGTGACAGGAAACCAGAAAAAAGTAGGGGTAGCTTGCTTATCAACTGCAGAATGGATAAGAAACATATGGTATTTTTATACAATGGAAAGTTACTTGGCTCTAAAGAACGATAACCTTGAGGCTCTTGTAGGTAAATGGATACAATTTGAGATCATGCTCATGGAAGAAATAGTTCAGAGTCACATGGGTGAACATCGTGTCATCTCCCTAGTATAAAAAAAACTAAAGAAGTTAGTGGGATACAAAATGCACAATAGATACTGTGAAAGTGAAAGAGGAAGAAATGTCTAAAAACGGAAGGCATTGACCATTGTTAATCTTTTATTGTGTTTTGAAACCCCGTATTATTTTCATTGTTGTTTAGTTCGGTTTTATTCTGTTTTTTTTTTTTAAATTATATTTGATGGCAAGGGCAGCTATTTCTTTTTTTTAAATTAAAAAAAATTTTTTTTTATTTTAAAGAGACTAGAACAAAACAAAACAAAACAAAACAGAATAGAGTCAAACACAACATAGCATTTCAGAACAAAACACTGCAAGCAATACAGGACTTCAAAACACACAACAGGGGATTAACAATGGCTACCCTACTGTCTCTTGCCTTCTTTGAAATGGTTGTTCATACATTCACAGACAATAAACTCAAACAAAACATAGTAATATAACACCAGATAAAACAAAAGAGTGAAAGCATTACAGGCCTTCAAGTCAGACAACAAGAAACCAACAATGGCTACCTTGATGTCCCCTGTTTTCTTCAAAAGAGCTGTTCCTATCTTCTCATATATTGCAATCGAACAGTAGAAAAGAGACTTAAACCAATCAAATCAAAGAATAAAAGCACCATTGGACTTCAGAACCTTTCCCCCATATTTATTGGGAATTTTGTATCTTACTGAGTCTTTCAGTTTCTTACACTAGGGAGACAATGCGGTGCTTACACATGTGAGTTTGGTTTATTTCACTTATGAGTATGGTCTCAAGTCGCATCCATTTACCTATAAAAGCCTCAATGTGATCATTCTTTATAGCTGAATAGTATTCCATTGTATAAAAATACCAAATCTTTTTTATCCATTCCTCAATTGATGGGCATTTGGGTTGTTTCCAAGATTTGGCTATTACAAATTGTGCTGCTATAAACATGGGTGCACATATATCACTGTGGTATGATGATTTCACTTCTTCTGGGAATATGCCCAGAAGCAGAATAGCTGGGTCAAATGGGACTTCCAGTCCTAGCTTTTTGAGAAACCTCCAGA
>RJWT010048119.1:0-11195 GCA_004365215.1 Cuniculus paca | reverse complement strand
ATCTTACTGCAGATTGCCAGGGATGCTGGAGATGGAACTGCGGGATTTAATGTTTATGCTGCAGGATTTGGGACTTGCTTGGTTCCCAAAGCTTTGGTCCTTTGTACTCTTTAGTCCTTTGTATCCCTCTTTTGTACATTTTGGAGTGGTAGTGTTTATCTTGTGCCATTATACATTGGAAGTGTCTGACTTTTAATTTATACAGGGGTTCGCAGCTAAGAGTGTAGCTTAAATCTCAGAAGAGACTTTGAACTTGGACTTTTCAGCAATGCTGAACTGTTAGGACTTTGGCAAAGCTTAGAGATGGACTAAATACCTTTTGATTAAAGGAATATGCATGAATCTTTGGGGGTCAGGGGTGGAATGTCATGGTTTGTGTCTAGATTTGCCCCAAAGGCTCATGTGGTTGGTCATAGGTGGGGCTTTTTTTCAGAGGTGGCTGAATCTAGAGTGTGTGATTCTGGGATTAACAGTTTGTGATTCCTAAATCAGTTCACTGATTGGTTTGGTACTGCCCTAACCCCATAGCCTAGATGCATTATAAAAGGGACTGAAAAATGCCATCAAGGTCCGCCTTGCCTGCTTCACTCCCTTCTGCCTGTCATGGACTGTTTTTCCTCCACAATACTTATTTGTCATGCCACCTGCCTTGGAGCCAGCTGACTGTGGACTGAAACTTCTATAAACGGTGAGCTAAACAAACCTTTCCTCCCTTAACTTTGGGCATTAGGCATTTTGTTTAGCAGTGAGAAAAGTAACTACAACAAGTATTCAGTAACTTTGCAAACAGGAAGATGTGAAAAGAACTCTATTTCAGGAAGCAAAACGAGGAATTTAAAGGATAGCAAATAAGGACTTTTTTTTTTTTTTACTGACAGAAGAAGTAATTTAGAGCTCAATGTTCTTTGTAGAGGAATGTCAGCAAATGACCTGAACAAGGAAGAACTGGAGATTATCCTGTGGCTTCTGTTCTTCCTGTCATGAACACAGTATATCATATTCAGTGATTTACACATGCAATCATACTGATATCCTTGAGATAAATCCCCAAAAAGTAAAAAAATGAATAAATGAACTGAACATATTTTTTAAAAGTAGTTCAAATGTCCAAAAATTATATGAAAATAAGTTCAACATCTCCAACTATCTAAGAAATGCAAATTAAAATTACTTAAAATTTCATCTAACCCCAATAAAAATGGCTATCATCAACAGTACAAAAATAATGAATGCCGGAGAAGATGTGAAAGGAACCTTTTTACATTGCTGGTGGGATTGTTAATTAGTAAAAACAGTATGGAAACCAGTATGGAAATTCCTCAAAACAGTAAAGTAGAAATATGATTTGACCCAGCTATACCACTCTTAGGTCTAGTCCTGAAAGAATGAAGGGTCACATACTATAGTAATACATACATATCCATGTTTATAGTGGGCAATTTACAGTGACTAGGATTAAGAAAAGCCTACCTATCTGTCAAAAAATAAAGGTAGAAAGCAAATGTAGCCTATGTACACAACAGAATATTAGGCAGCCATAAAGAAGAATGCAATCCTGTCATTTGCAGGAAAATAGAAGTCATCATATTAAAGGAAATCAGCCAAATTGAGAAAGGTAAATAGATTTTTCTCATGTGAGAAACCTAAAGCTAAGTAAATAAATAAACTGAAATAAAATAAAGGAGAGAGAACAGGAAACTAGGTGCTAGACTTTAAGATATAAAGAAATGATGAGCAGGAAGGGAGAAGAAAGGGATAAAGGGATGATAACTGGATAGATGTTGATTAAGATAAGTTGAATGAATGGGCCAACTTCCTAAAATAAACCACATCATCATGGGACACCACCATACATTCATAGAGTATAATGAAAAGATAAATCCCCCTTGATTATGATGAATTTGCATTCATTTTGCTAGAATTTTGTGGAGCAGTTCACATCTGCCTGCTCACGGAGATCACACTATGGTTCTCTTTCCTTCTATTGCCCTTGTCTGGCTTTTGTATCAGGATAATGCTGGCCTGAAAGGAATTTGAAGAGATGACCCTTTTTTTCATTTCTTTGTTGGGGATGTTTTGTTGCAGGGTGTGACCATGGTGGCAGAGAGAATGAAAGATTACTTGGAGATAAGACTTCAGTTCAGTCATTGAGGGTACCCAGAGGGGCTGCTACTTCAGCATAAGAAGCTTCAGGTAAACAGCAGTGAGCCAAGACCTCCATGGCTATTTATTTGTGACTCAAGGACATGATCAGGGCAGAGGGGTCACAATGGCCAAAGCAAACATCTCTGGTAACAAACTGCTTTTAATTCTGCTGTTGCCTGCAGATTCTGCTCTAAACTCTAACCATGCATTCCAGGAGTCCTGAACTCTTGTGCAGAAAGTCCCTGCCTTTTTCACAGTCACTTCAAGCACTCCTTTGGCCAGAGTCTCCCTACAGAGTTTGAGAAGGAATTGAATTGGATTTTTGTTAAAGCTAAGAGTGAGAGTGTTTAACAGATATGAAAAAACCAGATCGAAACTTTAAAGTTAGTGATACTACCGGCAAAGGTAAAATGATGAAAATAAACACAAAGTGGAAGGAGACTGGGTGGAAGGAAACCTTTAGGACTGTGTTTAGAAATTCAGAGGAATTTATTTTCCTTCCCAGGGGTCTTCATAATCTAATAGATTTAGGCAGGTTACGTGACACAGTCTCCATTGAAAATAAAACAAAAGGGAAGAAAATCTTTGGTTCTGGTTGTCCCAGGATTAAGTAGTTTGTTTACAGAAACAAATGCTGAGTCTTAAAAAAAAGAATTAGCTGCCTCTTCGAGTGTGGACTGTGCTTAGTGACCCACTGGCAAAGAGTAGAGAATGAACCAGGCAAACTTTGTCCCTGATGTGACATTGACAGTCTGCACCCTGGCAGTGACCAGATGAGAAAGGCACATTACCTCTCTGCTGTTCATCTGAAAATTCTTCACCTTCATCTACACATGACAGGAGTGTCAGACAAACTCAAACTGAGAAAGTTGATGGAAATCCTGGCTAGTGCTCCCCCAAAGCCATCCAAGTCAATGAGGACGATGCAGGCTTGCAAAGACTTAGAAAACAGAATAACTAACCACAGCATAGAGCTCTTGAATAGATCATAGCTAATAGAAGGGCCTCTGGGGAGGACTGGAGAAATCAAATAAAATGAATGCTGTAATTAATAAAATAAGGAAAGTGCATCAGATTTTTAAAAAAGATTGAAAACTAGTTTTAATCAAAAGACCAATATAGAAAAGGCAAATGATAGTTTCTGAGTTGTTGGAGGTAAGTAGAAAAGCACTATGCAATTGAAAAGCTTCCTCGTAAGAAAGACTGGCTCATATGAACCTACAAGTTGTCCTTGGAGAAAAGGAGCAGTAGGTCCATCTGACACCAAGACAGGAAGCTGTTTCTGAGGAATTTCCAGCCCATCTGAGAGTGTGGATGATTGCTAGGTTTACCTTGGGTGTCTCTGATTGCTTAGATACCGAAGTCTCCCTCCCTCCACCGTTCTCACAAGCAGTCTCCGTGCGTATGTGAGGACTTTCCCTGTTGCTTATGGTACTAGGTGGAAAGGCACTTTTCCAGATCTTACCCTATTTTGAGAACTTTTGGCAAAACTTGGAACAATGCCACTGATCCGATAGAGCTCAAAATGATAAGGTGAAAAACAAGATGATCCACAAAAGCAATGCTTATTTGAACCTGATAAAAAATAAATTCAAAATAAAGCAATGTCTGTCCTACACACTCAAACCTTCGCTACCCTACATTCCAGAAGACACTGTGCTTTGAATCCTTGCTCCCAGCAAGCAGAAACGCAGCAGGTAACGTGTGAAGAGTCTAAAGTGTTGCCCTCTAGCTCCCTCCCCACCCTCCTTGCCCTCTGAACTGTACTTACACACAGGGATCCTATGAATGGGTACGCAGAATTGATCAGTATAGAAAACTTGCTGGTAAAATAGGGGGAAGCTGGAGCAGCTGCCAAAACAATCCCCAAGCTCAGTACCATTGCACCACACAGGATCTGGATGACCTGTTGGAAGGGGAAGAGAGGTCGAAGATTAACACCAGCACTGGTAAAGACAGCGTCTGCTTGCCTCCGCCATGGTCCTCATGGATCGCGTCTTGCTATGAGGTTCCTGTGAGAATGTACAAGTGCAAAGCTGTGCGTAGAGAAAAGCACATTTTCATTCTGGAGAGGATGCTGCTCCTCATAACAAACCAGGGCCTGGGCTGAAGTCTCCACCACTTCTGCTCCTCAGGTCTTGGCCTCTCCATGACTCTTGTCCATGGCCTGTGGGCAGTGTTGGGCTCTCTGCACCCACAGATATTACTCTCCTCTCTCTCTTGTGAGTCAGAGGCACAGAAACAGCCCTGGAGACCAGGCCTCTGGGTTTCCTTCCCAGGAGTGGACAGAGTCCTGCTCATGTCCTCCCTTCAACCCACAGAGATGCTCCATAAACACTAGATGAGAGGTGAAACAATCTGAAGACACATCTCCTCCCTCTCCTCTAAAGACGTGAAAAGAGGAGAAGGGAGCTTGCCTTTCCTGTAATTTGCAGTGAAAGAAAATGTCTTCGCTAGATCTGTATGCCTGTGAAACACGCATTAGAAAACACAGAGAAAACGATACATAAAATATGTATTTCTTCACCATTAGTTTCATAGAGGAAGATATAAAAGAACTGCACTGAAAAATATGAAAGCACCTAGCAAAACAACGAACACTCAGACACTTCCATTCATTGAAAGGGAAACACTTGCACAACCTGGGAGGGATCGAGCAGCTCGCCATCTGCCGGACCCTGCTGTGGAGTAAGCAGCCTGCACTCTGCCTGGCAGAAGAAAGCGTCTGTCCCCTCCCGGTGGTGCTCTGGTCCCCAGAGATGCAGAGTCTGTCCCCTCTCCTCTGCCCCATCCCATGTGGTCTGAACTGGATTTACCCCAAACACGTCGACCTCTGCCTTCAGTCGCTTCTTCAGGCTTTCCTGCACTGGGTTGGTGGGCTGAGGTTTCTCTGTTTGGGGCAAGTGGATGCCGTGAGCCGTGAGCACTTCTATCGTCTCGTTGCTTATGGGATAGGACATCGTGCTGGTGCTGCTGGGGCTGGAAGAGAAAACAATTCAGCTCTTAAAAAGCACCGAGCGTCCGCACTCAGCCTCCCCCAGTTGCAGGTTATTGGCTGCATAGAGCAGACTTGACCTATCATTCAGGAAACAGCCTTGAAGGACGGAGCAGAGAAAACCACAGAGCCTTGGTTCCTGGAGATTTTCCCACAATGCTTGACACTGACTGCATGTGACGCATGCACCATGGGAGACGCAGCATGAGTCTCGAGAGGTGCTGAATTTCAGAAGTAAATGCTCACACGCGGAATGCACTGTGCAGCCGTCACCCTTTCCCCAGTCCTACCTACAAGCACCGCACTGCCCTGTGTAGGGTGAATTTCACCCTCTGCCTAGCCTGAGAACTGATTAGGTCCAGCTCCCAAGCATTCTGAGCCAGGGCTGCCCACTTGTAAGTGGCCTGAGGGCATTCAGAGCCCAGAGCGCCGCTGCCGTTAATCACAAGGCCTGAGGTGAGTGAGGATGCCGACCACACAGTGAGGAAACAGTGGAAAAGAGAGGCGCTGCAGGAGCTGCTTCCCTTTCTGCATTCTCCTTCCAAGGGGCTCCAGGGTCCCAAGAGACTGCAAGGAGCTTCTGGAGGACTCACCCCTCTAACCTGGTCAGGAGAGGGTGCAGTCAGAGAAAGTCTTCAGGGCCACCCACCCGTGCCTGTGCCTGTGGTTCAGCCTGTGGGTCCAGCAGAGCTCTCAGAATCTCCAGGAGGCTGTCGCTCAGGGTTCTCTGGTTTTGATCAATAGTTTCCGCTTTTCGTCTTCTGCAAGCCACCACCAGCCCCGTAGTCTACTGTTTACAGTAACACAGGATGGGAAGAGTACAGCTTGTGGATTTGTGAAATATGCCCAGACTTCCCCTTTTTTCAGTTACATAGTAACTTCTGAAAAATGGCTCACAGAAACAACTAATGTTGGGAGAGTGTGGAAATCACTTAGCCTGATGTGCATATTGACACCAACACTTGTGAGAACTGTGTTACTGTACAAGTCTGTGCTCTCAAGGCATCAGCTTTTAATCTGATAAATAGAGAGCAACACCCACAGTGTAAAAATTGCCTCAATGATATGAGAAAATGTTTATGAAAAGCTTATCCTATTTCTCGGAGCACTTGCTAATATATAACTAACAACATTTTTAGGAATAGTGGAATTGATGGACAATGGCATTTCATAAGGTATATTTTACCATATGCATAATAGAAATGATGGCTATGAGTTTTCAAGAAACATTCACTATTACACGGCCAACAACAGTAACGATGAACATAAACAATAGTTTGCACTCTAGTAGGCTAAAGCAGGAGGATCATAAGTTCAACCCCAGCCTGGGTAACTTAGCAGCTTAGTGAGACTTTGTCTCAAAATATGAAATAATAATAATAATAATAATAATAATAATAATAGTATGAGCTGGAGATGCAGCTCAGTGTGAAGGCCTTTGGTGCAGGTCCCAGAATCCCACGGAGATTGCTAAGTAGACTCTCTTCATGTTATGTCCTAGAGATGAGCCAGAGAGAGATTCTGGATTCGCTTGGAAATTAGTGGCAAGTGGCAGATAAACCTCCACCCCTCTCTCCCCTAACTTCCTTCTGCCCCTTTCCCTTCCCTGGGGAGCCTGCTGCCATTCCCATCAAGCCCTGGGCCCTCGTCCCTGTCACAGAATCCAGGGAGGTGGGGGAGAGCTCTGCCTGAACCCCCAGAGAGGGAGCTTGGTCCCTGATGAAACAGAGAACCCACTTCCCCTCCAGGACCATTCCTGATAAACCACTTCCATCTGCACAGCCAAGCAATGACTGTCCTTCCAGTCTGCTTTCCTCTTTAATTATCATCAGATTAGTGATCTCGGAGAAGTTTAAGTTCACGTGCGATAACAGATCTAGAGTGGCCCAAAGTGGTTTACTCAGGGTCTTCCCTTCCCTACATCTTGGAGTCATTTATTCTCGCTGTCAATGTCAGTCAGTCTCAGCCTACTCCCCCACCTCTTGCTTTCCTTTATGACTTCAATAGTCTGCACAAAAAGACGCTTCTGTCTGCTTCCTCGGCTCAGTCCCACCACACCCTCAGCTGCTTTCAGAGGCTGAGCTCCTAGCCAGGAGGGAAAGGCTGGCATCACAGTAACACTCGCCCACCGATAGCCCAGGACAGGGCCTCAAAAGGCTCTCCTAATGATCACTCCTTGTTGGTGTGGGGAGTCATCTTGGCACCGCCGGGTGCTTAGCAGACGCCCAGCCTCTGCTCCCTAGAGGTGTGACAGCCAGGACGGCCAGCAGACATCACCAATGCCCGCTAATGGAGAAGGAACAAAATCTCCTTCCATTGTGGAGAACCACTATTCTGGACACAAAAGTGACTTCTGTGACTTCTGGGTAAAGGTAGATGGCAAAAATCCACATTATTTTCTTTAAATCAAATTATTTTTGGATTTGAATTTGAAAAATTTCAACTATCTTAAAATGCATATAATCCAGCAAGTTAACCACTTTATATGGACAGTTCGGTGCTATTATAATCACATTTCCTGTATGACAGGTCTCTAAAAGCTTTTCAACTTGGTAAACCAGTTACTCTTTACCCACCCCTGTCTGGTTCAGATGTCTCACTGTCCCCTGCAAATCCTCTTCTGCTTTCCGCTCCTCTGAGTCTTGTAACCACTCATGTGCCCCATAGGACTGGAATCACACTGTATTTGCTGAGTGTCTGTGTGTGTTGGGGTGTTTCACCAGCATGTTGTCCCCAACTTCTATCCATTTCATACCATGGGATGGGATTTCTTTATCATGTAAGCCTTACTGAAGTGTCACATTGTCTTTATTTACCTAACCCTATGCAATGAGTTATTTCCACTCCTTGGCTTTTGTCAATGATGTTGCAAGGAGCACCAGCTTGCAAAAGTCTTTCAAAGATCACATACTTTGTAGGCCTACCCTTCATTCTTTTATTTTTAACAAGCTTAAAATACCATTTTTATCTTGCTGTTTCTCTGGATCAGAAATCCAGGTACTGTTTCCTCTGGTCCTGGGTTTCTCACAAAGTTGCAAATGCATTGTCTGAGGCTGCCACCCTCTCGAGGATCCCTGGAGATGGAAGAGCTCCCCTGATGACTCACATAGCAATTGGTGTATTTCAGTTTTTTGTGGGATGTTGGTCCCAGACCACCTCCTCTTTCTTGCCACATGGGTCTGTTATTATATGGCCCTTTCTTTCCCCAAAGCAAGCAAGCCAGCTAATATAGAAATAGAGAGGGAGCCCAAACAAAACAAAGTAACAGACTGCTGTAATCTAGCCGTGAAAGAAACATCCCCAGGCGTTAGTCACGCTCTGATTTTCAAAATATTGTAGCAGGTCCAGCCTATACTCAAAAGGAAAGAAGATAAGATAGGAACACAAACACTAGGTACTAGAGACAGGCGGGAGTCTTCTCGAGAGCAGTCTACTGTAGGATTTTCATGTTTACATTAGTTGTACAACTTCATTGCCACAGTGTCAGAAATGTTATGGTCCCAAAGAAATAACTTGCGTGTGGCCTCAAAGAACTTCCACCTGTGGTGGAAATAAGACATTCACACAAAGAATGTGTGCAGTAATATGAAAGCAATAGCAAAATAAAAAAAATTGGGCCCTCATGACAGATTTTCAGTAAAATCTCTAAGTCCCTATGACCCTTAAGCTTGATTGTGCCAAACTGATTGGCTTGGGAGGTTCCCAGTGCTGGGGAGGAACACGCTCCTGGGTGTGTCAGGAAGATGTGGCCTTGCGGTCTCCATCTGACACCTGGCCCCTTCCTCTCTGTCACTTTTTCCTGCTCTCTTCCTGACCACCATGAGCTAAACAGCTTTGCTCCACTGCTCCACTTCTCTAGGGTGGGTTTCTGGAGGGTTAGTTTTTCCTTTTGCTTGAGCCATGGTTTTCTGTTTCTTGCATGCTATATGATCTTTTTGCTGAGATGTGGGCTTTAACTAAACTCTCCCAGTCATTGCAGATTAGCTTTGTACAGTGTGAGACCCTCAGAGATCAGCACAGCAATACATCCTGGAGCCCTAATATCCTTGCCGCATCCCTTCTGAGCTGTACGTGCAGTTTTGTGGCAAGACGTTTCCCTGCATGCTCTCCAGGCACAGTCACCTCTGTTCCCCTTGGTGTTGTCTGCTGTCACTCAGTCTCTCCAGGACTGAGGCAGGGGTGCTCATCTTTGTTCTCAGTGCCCAGAACCACAAGTGGAGGGCAAATTGTGCTGGTTGCTGTAGCCTTGTAGGTCAGAGGAGGCAGAAATCAGCTTCCCAGAAAGCAACCCCCCCCAAATCCAAGGCCAACTTACCTTGCCCCCTTGCATATTTTCTTTCAATTTCAGTGTCAGGAGAGAGAAAGACTGGGATTTGTAATAGGACGTAAATACTCCTGTTCACTCTGATGCATGTCTTCCTGGCCCTACGCTTCACCTGAGGTGCTGTGTTATCTTAGTAGCTTCTGAAGTTCTGACAAACACATTCAAATTCACATATAGTTTTTAGGATAGAAGGCTACAGGGACAGTGTGGTGCTGAGGTTTCCTTTTGTATCATCTTTCTGATTGTATTCAAGTTAACTTCTTTGTTAAAAGATTCAATCCCACCTAGAGCTGGAAAGTTTTCCCATCTACTGTGTTTTGTGTCTGGATGTCTTCTCAAAGCCTCACAAGGTTCTGGGTGGGGTGGTCTTTTCAGAGGCAACTGAATCTAAAGTTTGTGATTGTTTTACAGTGTAACGCTGGGATTAAGGGTGTGAGTGCTACACCCACCATAGCACAGGCAGTCTGCATGCACTATAAGGGAAGGAAAGAGGCTTACTGTCTCCCTCCTCCCTTGCTGCTTTTGCTGTCTTCCACATGCATGAACTGTTGCCCCTCTGCCATATGCCACTCTACCTCGGAGCCAGCGAATTACAGAATGAAACTTTCACAAATGGTGAGCTAAATACTTTCCCCTTTAACTTTGGGTGTCAAGAATTCGGTCTCAGCAATGAGAAAAGTAACTAAGACAGAATTTGGTACCAGAAGTGGGGCCATTGCTGTGACTGTACATGACCATACGGTTCAGGAGTTTTGAGAATGGCTTGTGGGAAGAGTTTGGAAATGTCTGGAGATGCTGACTGAAAAAGTAGAGCTGGAATGCCTTGCACTGTATGACAGATTCTAGTCAGAGCTCAGAAGACCAGAAGGCTGATAAAAATTCTGCTAGTAACACCAGGCTCTGGAGGTTTCTGTTGGGAAGAAAGATTATATTGGCTGTTGGACTCCAGATGTTGTGTATTATGGCTTGATAGATAGTTTGCCCACATTTTTCTTGTATCCAAAACTTTGTCTGAGACTGAGATTAAGAGCAATGAACTGACTAATCTTGTAGAAGAAATATCAAGACAGTTGAATGTTGAGGTGGTGGCATGGCTATTGTTGGAGTTTTTAGCCAGATCTACATTGAGGATCAAGGATAAAGAGCCCAACAGAATGATTAAACTGTTATGATTTTTGGCCAGAAAGAAAGTTCCAGTAAAGGTATGGACTACAAAGATAGAACAGAGGAGATCTTGATTGCTGAAAATAAACAGAGTAGAAAAGATGGCCCAAAGGTGTCATGAGAAGCATCAGGACTCCACACTTGGCAACCTCAAAATTGCAAATGTGAAACACTTTACTTTGATAAGAAGGCCCCACCATACCATGTTCCAGAATGGCAGAAGTCTAGCAAATTTGTTCCTCAGAATTAGATTCAGAGTACTCAGAAAGCCAGGCATTTGACCCCTAATGACAAGAGAGAGGGGAGCCTGGCGACTGTTCCAGCTGACAGCAGACCTTGGCATCACCCACATGGTGCTGGTTTTAGGCACATACAAAGTACAAGAGTTGTGCAGTTAGGAAGGCTCCCAGCCAGATTTCAGAAGGTCTGTGAGGCCAGCAAATGTCCCCCTGAGAGGGCAGTGTGTGAATCTGTAAGAGTGAAGTCAAAGGTGCAGTGGAGAGTCCAGAAATTTGGAGAAGCCAGAAGTGTAGATCATCTGAGGAAAACTTCAAGGAGGGAGCATAG
>RJWT010048118.1:0-11193 GCA_004365215.1 Cuniculus paca | reverse complement strand
TCCAGCTCTTCCCCGGTGTGTGTGGGGGTCCCCTGCGTGCGGCTGCTTCTGGGTTTGGCTTGGGCTGCCCCGCTTGGGAGGATGGCTAGGAGTGGGTGTTGTCAGCTCGCAGGTGGATCAGCTGTGCTCAGCACGAGAAGACATTTACTATGTTTCTACAAAGGCAGGAAGAACTAAAGGGATCTGAGGACACTGTAAACAGGATGGAATATAAAAAAGGGCACCACTGCACTGTGGAGTTTCCAAGGGAAGGACCCCATTTCCTCAAAACTAGATTCGAAGACTACTACATCAACCAAAAGAGTTACCAGCAGTTTACCCTGTTCTGTGATCCTCAGTGTGATTTGCAGGAACTTCTTAACAAACAAAATAATGACTTTTGTATTGGTTTGGGATTGGTTCTGATCTCCAGCATTGTCACTGGAAGGAGTTTCATTTTGAAAAAGAAGGACTGTCTGCAACTTGCCAGGAAAGGATCCATGAGAGCAAGTCAAGGTGGCCATGCATATCTTAAAGAATGGTGTGGTGGGCTGGCCTGCTGTCAGTGGGAGCTGGCGAGGTGGCCAGCTTTGTGGCACCCTTGCCCCAGCCATACTGGTGACCCCACTGGGAGCTCTCAGTATCCCTTCAAGTGCCATTCTTTCTTCATACTGTTTTGTTGTTGTTGTTGTTGTTGTCTTTTTGAGACAGGGTCTCACCATGCCGTTCAGGCTGGCCTTGAACTGTCTTTGTAGCCCAGGCTGGTCTCGAACTCACAATGATCCTCCTGCCTCAGCCTCCCCACTGCTGGGATTACAGGCGTGAGCTACCACACCTGGCTTTTTTAATTTCTTCATACTTTGTAAGTGAAAGACTCAATCTTCATGGAAAAATTGGGTGTTTTCTAAGTATTTTAGGATCTATAGTGGTAGCCATCCACGATCTGAAAGAGGAAGAGACAGAGACCTTGAATGAAATGTCACACAAGTTAGATCCAGACTTTGTTGTCTTTGTGACACTTGTGGTCATTATGTCCTTGATATTAATCTGCATGGTGGGGCCTTGCCATGGGCAGACTGACATCCTGGTGTACATTACCATCAGCTTGATGATCGGCATGTTCTCGGGCTCTTGCACAAAGGGACTGGGCATGGCCATCAAGAAGCTGTTGGGGGGCAGCCCTGTGCAGCAGCACCCGCTGGCCTGGATCCTGCTGCTGAGCCTAGTGGTCTGCATGAGTACTCAGATCAACTACCTGAACCGGGCGCTGGCCACATTCACACATGCATCGTGACACCCATCTATTACGTGTTCTTCACATGCTCAGTTTTAACCTGCTCAGCTGTTCTCTTTAAGGAGTGGCAGAATATGCCTATGGAAGATGTCCCTGGGACTCTGAGTGGCTTCTTCACAATCATTGTGGGGATATTCTTGTTGCACGCCCTTAAAGATGTCAGCTTTGGTGTAGCAAGTCTGCCCATATCTCTTCCAAAAGATGAAGAAGCAGTGAATGGCCAGCCCTCTAATATGTATAAAGTTCTTAACGAAGAAAGCTTACCTTGTGAAGTTGAACAACACCCTGGTGAAAATATTTCCCAGAGAACTAGAAGCCTGACTTTTTTTAAGAAAAATGTGATTAAAATGTTAATCTGACCATACTCATAAGCGAAATAAGTCAAACCCACATGTGTAAACACCATACTGTCTCCCTAGTGTAAGAAACTGAAAGAGTAAATAAGATACAAAATCCTCAATAAATATTATGAAAGGGTAAGAAACTGCTCAAAGGAAAAAAATAACAGGGAAAAGGAGAAAAGCAGGAAAGGGAAAAAAAGATATAAATTTGTATATATACACTTAAGATAGCTAAGATGATTGTACTACCGATTCTATTCTTGGAACAAAACAGTTAACATTCATAGGATTAGATCAATTTTGCATGTCTGTGTCTGGTAATCTGAGTAACTCTTTTGAAGATAACTACAAAATAACAACCTTTGTTATGTTCTTACCACCTTGTTTTGAAAACCTATATTATTGTTTTGGGCTCTCTTATTGTTATTTGTCTCTTTTGTTTCTTGTGTTTCTTGTATTTTGTTCTGTTATTCCCTCTAACAGAAAGGATAGACCTACATGCATAGGCTTATACATGCCTAGAACTACTCTGAAAACATTTTACAAGAACTGACTGCTTTTGTTATGTGTGATGGTATGAACAGCTACTTTGAAGAAAAGGAGACATTTTGGTAGCTGTTGCTAATTTCTTATTATCATGTTTTGAAGTCTAATGATGCTTTTATTCTTTGAAATGATTAGTTTTAGTCTGTTTTCTATTATTTGATTCAAACATATGAGAAGTTACTGACAGCTATTTTGAAGAAAACAAGACAATATGGTAGCCATTGTTGATTTCCTGTTTGGTTTTGAAGACCTGTAATGCTTTCATTCTTTTGTTCTGGTTGGTTTTATACTATTTTTTTTTCAATTCATTGTGTATGAGGGCATGAACAACTATTTCTAAGAAAACAAGAGACACTATAGTAGCCACTGTTGATTTCCTGTTGTCTTATTTTGAAGTCCTGCATTGCTTGCATTGTTCTGTTCTGATCTGGTTTATTGTTTTGTTTCATTTTGTTTTGTTTTGTTTTATTCTCTTTAAAATAAAAATTTTTTAAAATTTTAAAAAGGTTAATCTGTAGTTCTGTTACAACATTGATTTTGAGTATCAGAATGTGTCTGAAAAAGCACTATCCTTAGTATTCTCTAAAGACAATCTTTTTTTAAGCTTTCACTATTTTGGACCAACAAATTACTTTTCCTGTATTTAAATGATAGTTTACTAAAATGACCTTAGTATGTGGCCAATTTCTATTAATGTTTTATTATTGTAGAGGTATTTTACATTTTGATTCTTTCACCAAAATCTAAATGCACTAATGCTGGTTTTAAATCTAAATGCACTAATGCCAGTTTTAAATGCTTTATTTTTTCATTGACGGCAAAGGTCTGAAATGTACATTTGTCATCCCCACTCCTGTCTGATCATATAAGGCTTTTTGATTGTAAAAAAGAACAAAATTATCCCAATATATTAGTCTTGTGATTTACCTTACCTGTAAAAAAAAGAAGAAGAAATGTAAATAATGTCAGCCTGTGCTTATTAGATTGGCAAAAATAAGTTTACTCAACTTGGCACACATGTGGAAACTTTATATATTCTTACATGGTCACTGATAATGTAAACTTGGTACTGCCCTCTTGGAAATCAATTTGGAAATAGATAGCAGTGACCGTTAAAATGTTTATTCTGCAGCATTTTGCAGGAAAATGATCTGTGCTAAATAAAAACTATAAGCAAAAGTGTTTACTATGGCATTATTTAAAATGGTAGAGAAAAAGTTGGCAACAAGATAAATGTCCAATAGTAAGCACTAGGAAATTAAAATGGCAGTTGTGAAATTTGTGTAATTACATAGGCAGTGCTGGGATATATGAATAAATATTACCAGACTGTATCAAGTTAATTCTATTCTGAATGTAAAATTATATCTATAGCAAGTGGAATATACTTAGGGTACCTCCAGCTATAGTGGAAAGAACATTTGAGTTAGAAATATCTGGGCTGACATACCAGCCAATAAATTGATTGTGTGTGTGTGTCTGTGTGTGTGTGTGTGTGGTTTTAGGCCACTAACTTAGCCTTCTGGGACTTGGTTGCTCATTAGTAGTGTTGCGATGGCAAGGGGAAACACCAAAATGACACCCAGGATTCAGAGGTAGATTTATTTATGCTGATGAGCACTGATTGGAATCATTCCCAGAATATCAGGCCCTGATCTCTGGTGGTCTAGGGCTTTTATATGATGAGTAAGCAAGAGGTACAAAGGCAAGACAGAGCCTAGGATTTAGCTCAGCGCAACAGCGCCTGCCTGGCAAGCATGAGGTCATGAGTTTGATTCCCGGTACCCAAAAAAAAGCAAAGGTGAGACAGAATAGCCTGGTAGTTTTTCTAATTAGCTAGCAGGGTGAGATTATCAGTTTATGAAGGTTGGTACAATAGTACAATCAGGCATTCTGTATGTTTGGTTACACTCTAATGGTTATAGGGGTCACGAAAGTAATTACAAAGCCATGAAGCAGTTACAGAGCTAGGCAGTTTCAAAAGAACAAAGTTTTAAAGAGAGCAATTTCTCTTGTACAGTTTTTCCTTTTCAGTATACAGATCATAATCATACCTCAGAGGCTTTTAGTGAAAGTTAAGGGAGGTTATGCCTACAAAGCATTTATCATGGTGCCTGAATGACAGAAGTTACCCAGTAAATGGCTGCACTCATAACTGACATAATCACATATGGTCATTAACATTATATGGAAAAAGAGTTAAACAGTATATACCAAAAATGATGATCATAGTGGGGTTGTGGGTGAGTTTTTTCTAAAGTGTTACAATTGAAAAAACACATGCTGCTTTTTACCCATACATCTGAGCCTCGTACCTTAGTCGGGCCCTCACTTTGGGGCCCTTTCTAGTTTCTCAGCCTCGTTTCTATCATTTGTCCCCACACAGCATAGATCCAAAATATCTTTCTTGTCACAAAGGCTCTGTTCCCAGTAGAGTGTTACAAATATGACAGCTAACAACATCGTTCCTTGGATAAGACCCCACCTTGAGGCATTCTATCTAAATTGGTGTCTTATTTTACCTCTGTTGGTCTTACCAATAGTGTTTAGTTTTCTAAAGAAATCAGTGTTTCCATAGTACTTAATACAGGTTTATTGTATTTCATGATGAAAAATCAAAATTACATTTCTCTCGTTCTTTAACAAGTCAACCATTGTTAAGTGGTTGCCCCATCCTTGTCCTGTCATCATGTGTTCATTTGAAGGGTAGAGAGGCTCTGGCTTTTTTTTTTTTTTTTTTGCAGCACTGGGGATTGAACTCACGACCTTGCACTTGCCAGGCAGGTGCTTAGGCCACTGAGCTATATCCCCGGCAAAGCTCTGGCTTATTGTGAAATACATTTTTCAGTGTAATGGACTTGAACTGAAGAGGAAGCATATCTCTGTTATTTCAAATACCTCGGAGGTCAATTTAGAGGATATGAGGTTTTCACTAAGTTCATAAATTGTATGTTAAAGCTCATCTAAATAAAAATAAATGACTGCAAGACTTTCTTTCAGGAGAGACAAGATTAATTAGTTTTATTATATGTGGGATATTTCACCCCTCACCTAATCCTTCCCCATTAAATATTTGAGGTATACTTTTAGAGGGTTTTAAAAAGTTATTATTAGTATGCATTGTTCTTTATACCATATTTTAGTGTGTCTACTTAAAAATAGTAGTGTAACTGGGCACACAGTGGCACACACCTATAATCCTGGCTACTCAGGAGACTGAGGCAGGAGAGTTCAAAGTTCAAGCCCAGCCTGGGCAACTTTGCAAGAGCTGGTCTCAAAATAAAAATAAATAGGGCTAGGATAAGGTTCAGTGCAAAGGCCCTAGTTTCAATTCCCAATAACACAAAAAATATATAATATTTTAAGATAAATGTTAATGCATAGCTGCCAACTATTAAAGTCTAACTGCTGAATTATTAGATATTTCCCTGGGTTATAAAGTGGCAAACTATTCTGTGGCAACTATGAACCTTTCAGAATTAAGGAAAGGTCAGCATTCTAGAACAAGCCACTTGTGATGTAGATGTCATAGTTCTCTTAGAGTGGGAGAAGCAGAATAAAGGCCTCAGCTCTCAGTCTTTGCTCAGCAGTGGAAGAAGGCAGAATGAGATCCTTCTTAGGCAAGAGGTTGTTAACTTGACTGATTTCAGTCAGAATTACTGATTGTACTGGCCAACTTTCCTGCCATTTCTAACAAAATACCTTACGGGGAGGAAAGTTTATTTTGGTTCCTAGTTCTGGAAGTGCCAGGCCAGGATCAAGTAGCCCTATTGCTTTGGGCCATTGTCTGGGATGGCACATTGTGGTAGAAACTTGTGGTGGAGCAAACCACTTACATCATGAGACAAGAGGGAAAAGAAAAGGAAGGATGGCCAGGGTTTCACATTCTCCTCCGAGGACAGGCCTCCCATGTCTCCTAATAGGCCCCACCTTGTGAAGGTTCTACCACCTCCCAGCAGTGCCACCCAAAGACCAAGCCTTTATCACATGGACCTTTGGAGGACCTTAAGCATCCAAACTATACTGTTAAAAAAAAGGGGGAGAGGGTTCATCTTGAAGCAAGTGCATACAATAAGCAGCTGTGCTTATTCCCTATAGCTATATTATTTAGTCTTATTTTAGATCAAATACAGAGTCCACCAAAAAAAAAAAGTATATATACTTCAGCAGTTCACCCTACTAATAAATGCCAGGAAGCTGATGGCCACTACTTCGAGCACCTCTTGTCACTGTAGAGGGCAAAGGTAACTTTGCTTTATGATGTCTCGATACATTTAGTATTAAAATACTAATAGAAATGGATATAGCTCAGTGGTAGAGCACTTGCCTGGCATGCACAAGGCCCTGAGTTCAATTTGCAGTACCCCCAAAAAGAAAAAAAATTGTGATTTTTAAAAAAAAATTATGTTTTTCTTTTCCTGTTATATACATTTTTTTGTTTTGTTTTGACAGATTCTGTACATGCATGTTTTGCTCTTCTCAGACATCTCATCAGAAAGTCACTGTGCTAATTCTGTTATAAAAACTAGTTAGTAGGTTCTCTAAACCTCCTCTGTTTCCTAGGTGAAAAACTAGATTCCAGAGAATTTCTGTTTGGGCTTTTAGTATGGATCCAAGGTTGCCTTAATTTCCCAAATTTAATATATTTCCCCTCCATTGAACAGAACACTCTATATCACTCTTACTTTGAAAACTTGAGGATAAGAAAAAATAAAATCTGTATGAAAAATGAATTTGGTCTTACTGAGGTTAGTTTCAGGAATTTTTTTTAAACAAATCAATTCATTTCATCAAACTTTGAATTTCATTCATTTATAAAGTAAAAAATTCATTACAAGAATTAAAGCTACCTTTAATTTGCATGCTGGTGGACCCCAGCACATTGTCTTGTACCCACAGCTTTGTCCACAGCTATTGCTAATAGCTGACGCTCCATACTTCCTCTTCTGCATGTATCATAGCCAAATTCTGTATTCATTATATATTGTTACTGTTTATAATGTAAAGAGAATACAATCAAAATCAGTAGGAAAATAAATTCCAGTTAATGTTCATTCTCTCAGCAGTTCTTTGCTGGATCAAGTCTATTCAGCAAATAAGGTAGTTATTCATAAATTAGAAAAAAATAGGGAGCTATTTCTTTATTGTGACTATTTATTTTCTTTCATAGCCCAGGATGCGCCTCCACTCAGCAAGGCTGGACAGGATGTGATTTTACATCTGCCCACAGACGAAGTGATTTTGGATGGCCGTGAAAGCTCAGATGACCACGCCATCATCCAGTACGAGTGGACATTGCTACAAGGTGACCCATCAGTGAACATGAAGGTAATGCAGGTCGCCCTTGCTAATGAAAATTGATGTTTCCAGGAAGTGGTCTTTGTAATGTCCTTCCCCTTGTATTTCTAAAATGCCTGTGAGCTAGTACAAGAGGCATAAAACAGAGAAAGTATAAAATTGTCCCAAAAATGGGACAGTGAATTTTCTATGGAATTATCCATGGTTTTGATTGTTTTGAAGCTTGCCTCATTTTTGCTGCTTTTTCTTGACAAAAAACATTTAAAGAAAAACACTATGTTTTATTTCAGTGACTCAGATGACTTAAAAGCCTTATTTCTTATTTTACCTAGTTTGAGATTCAGGTAGAAAGTTTTGAAAAATACAAAGGGTAATAGATCACACAATGGAATGATCCAGCAAGTAAATGGCAAGGCCTGCTTGCCACCATTATGCTAAGAAATGAGGGCAAGGGCGGCACAGGCTGCCACTCAGGTGGCCCCTGACAGGCTCATCTGGGCGCAGCTGGACTTGCTGCCAATGGGAGCGAGCCGTTTGTGCTGCGGCTACCTACACATACTGGGTATCAAGTGGTGAAGCGAGTCAGGACTTTCTAGGCAGGAGCATTTCCTAATTTAGGCACATTCATCCAAACCTCTCTGACTCAGGCATAGTAGCACATGCCTGTGATCCCAGCACTCCATGAAGATCACCATGAGTTCGAGGCCACCCCCAGCTACATAGGGAATTCAAGGCCAGCCTGGACTACATAGTGAGACCCTGTCTCAAAAAAATGAAAACAAACCACTCTAGCTAGAAGAAGGTGAGGTAGTAAAACACCAGTTTCCACTCTACTGGAACTAAAGCAAAAACAATAATCTCCAGTACCATTAGACTGATTTAAGTATGTTGATTTACTCAGTGATTACATAGTCTTAGAACTGGACTGAACCCCTGTTTAGCGTCTTACTCAACCACTCATTCAAATAAAAGCCCCTTCTACAGCAACCCTTCCACGAGCTGTCTGTGCTCTGACTTCTGTGAACAAAACTCACTGTTAACACATCGTGTCTTATGACACTGTTAATCAGCTCTAATTATTAGGCAGACAGATCATACCTCCTCACTGCTCCTGTGTATCAGTGCTAGGTCCTCGCTTTGGAAAAACACTGAAAACATCTTTTTATTCTTCACAGAGGACCTTGAATTGATTTTTGGAACATACATCATCCAACCTTGTCTGGATATTTTAGATTAGTTTACACTCTTCTTAAAATCAAATCCTATATTTATGCTGTGGTTCTTCCTGATGCAGTATTACCTCTTAGGATCCAGATGTTGTCCCTACCTCTTACTGAAACTTAATTTACAGGAACTATTTTAGTGGCTGCATCACACAAAAGACTGGTGCTGAGTCTTCTTGGCAGGATTACCTACAACCTGCTTCATTTTTTCCGTGACTGCTGTCATGGAAATGGTCTCCCTTCTGCTGGGTACATGCACTTGATTAAACCTTCTTTTTACCCTCTTTATATCTCAACTTTTTGGGTTTCTTTGTCTGTAACAGAAATAATTTTGAACTTTTATCTATCATCTATCACATTTATTACCCTTCTATGCATTACATCAGCTGCAAGATTGATTAATAGATCTTAATTGAAATTTTGAAGTTTGAGATTGGTTCAGAAGGATGGGCAAGCCAGTGATCACAGCGCTAGAAAGCTCCCTTGGGATGGACACTTAACTGTTACTTGGCACTTCTCAGATATATTTGTTCATGCAGCCGCGAATGAGCCTCCATCATCCTCCAGCTTTTTATACTTGTTACTAAAAGCTTTATTCTGTGAATAAGGAATGCATAAATGAGTGCTGAGTAAAAGTAATACTAATGGTTCCATATTTAATTTTGGGGAGATACTCATAAAAGGATGACAAAATTAGGTATTTTTCATAGCCTTTTAGGACAAACTGCTGTGCCATCAAGAGGGAAACTGAACTGATTCCCTAGCCAGGTGTACAGCAGTGACGGCAGACAGATGTAAAGGTAATAAGCTATCATCAAGTGACAAAGCCAGCACTATGGGAGCCATCTGCCACCACACTGTGACTCTCTTAAAATGGTTTACATTCGTGAATGACCTCAAATGTCAGCACTTATCCTCATATGACATCATCAGACTCATGGTGCCATTGCTAAGCTCCAGTCCGTTCTAGAACATTTAAAACCTATCTGTAATCCCGAGAGCAACCTCACATGCAAGTTCAGCCTCATTTCATGTAAAATTGTGAAAGACTTTGAGATGGGCAAAAAATTACAGAGTGTGTACGTATCTTCCTTGCTTCTTTCATTTCCTTCTTTCCTTTCTTCCTCTCTTCTTTTGCAGTACTGGGAATTGTATCCAGGGCCCTACACATGCTGGGCAAGCACTGAATCACTGAATTCCATTCTCAGCCCTTTTTAAAGCCCTCTTTACTTTGAGGCAGGATATCTCTAGGTTTCCCTCTCTAGGTTACCTAGGCTGGATAACTTCTGATACTCCTGCTTCAGCCTTCTGAGAAGCCAGGATTAGAGGTGCCTGCCATCTCACCCAGCTCTGAGTAGCTTTCAGTGGAATGTGAGGGGTTTATTAGTAGGTCCTTTGGGGTTAGTATTTATACATTGCAGAAAACTGATAGTAACATAAATGACTCTATACTGTAAAAATGCAAATACATTTTTATTTATCAATGTGATTGATTTTCAACCCTGGAGAAAAGATGATTTTAGACATGACATTTTAGTGTCTGTAAATATTAACCAATCTATTAATACATTTTCATTACTTATTAACAAACTCATTTGTATCTACTAGCAATTTGATATCGGTTTTCATGACTCCTGTATGGGTCTATTCTCTGGGTCCTCCTTTGAGTCAGTTAAATATCTTATTGCTTCTCTCTTAAAGTAATTGGTTAAATAAAATCTTTCACACATGTTCATGTTCATGTTATATGGTGCAAAAGCCATGCTTTTACTATTTTGAGAATTTCTCTTTAACAGTAATTAGCAACCCTCAAGGGACATCACTCTGATACCGTTAATTTGAGCAGCCCTAATTTCACACCTAAAATTCCTGGCAAGAAAATTGAGACTCTCAAGTCAAATTGCTTTTCTCCCTGAAAATGGTAACCAGCTGATTCCTTCAAGCTGCACAATGGGCTGACTTTAGTGGGTGTTGGGAGCAGAGGAAGGGCAGTTTCAGCCTCCCATAGCAAAGCACTTACATTAAAGTTTGATGTTGGACACCTGGTTCTTCTGTCCCCTGACTGTCCCCACCACACAGAGTGCTCCTTGATCAGGCTTTCCTGAGTGTCTCCCCCGCATTCTTCTCAAGCGCTCCCTGTCTCCTGTCCCATTTACCCTGGTTTACACTGGCTCTTCACTCCTCCGTTTGCCATGCTTTGACACCTCCCTGTGTCTTGAGATACTTTTACATCATGTTCTAGGACCCATCTTTTCACACCCAAGTGACCCACTCCTTGGATCCTTTAAAAATGACAACAAATCAATGAGACTCTCACCTAAAAAAGAAGACACTACCAGATTCATCATGATAAAGTTAATAGCTAGCCTTTTTGTTTAGCATTTAGTATGTGTCCAGTATTGGAATGAAAACTTTGTGTGGACTAAGCATACAGAAAGGCTCGTGTTCCTGGCTTGTCTTCTTCATTTATGAAGAAAGAATAGAAGAGAGAGATCAGGAGGCTGAGGCAGAA
>RJWT010048117.1:0-11195 GCA_004365215.1 Cuniculus paca | reverse complement strand
TTTTTAGTAGGTAGAACATTTTTACCTGGGTAATGGATCCTATTTTTCAGAAATAGCCTAAATTCAGGAAACGTATTTAGGAAAATGAGCCCAGTGATGCCTAAATTGTTGTACTCAGCACTGTGTAAGAAATGAAAACAAGATACAGTGTTGTCCTTCCAGAAGCCTTGGGAGGAAGGATCACATAGAAAGGTGCTAACCTACCAGTGGCTCTGCCCCTGTTCGACCTAAAGACTGCAACATTCAAACAAATGAGCATCCAAGCTTCCCTGCTGCCAGAGCTTTCAACTCACTTTCTCTAAAGCAAACCAGTAGCAGCTATTGCTGCTGAATCTTTACTAGAACCAAAGGTGTCCTATGTTCATGGGAAGAACCCCATACTAATACAGTACTTTGCATCAAACTTTTCCAAAAAAATTAGTACATGTTTCTGTTAGGTTCCAGTCCTGAGTCTTTATAATTCAGTTCTACTAGGAGTTAAATGGGTTCCTATGAAGTAGCATAAAAATCACTGACATTTTAGCATTGCCTTGACCATCATGTATAACATTATTCCTACAGGAAAATGTACAAGGTTCTAAAAAAAAACTGACTTACAGACACACCAATGGAATACAGCATATTTGCAAGGTCATGGTCAGATGGGCATGGGGGAAGCTGTCTGTGTGAGACTAAGTGTCAAATGAGGTGTCTAGGCCAGATGGAGAGAACTGTGGACTGGTAAGAGATTACTTCAGAAGACTAGGGATGGGTTTCACTTTGGGCTATGGAAGACAAGATTTGGAATGGTAGAAGTTAGATAGCTTTTACAGCTAGAATGTGGTATAAACAAGCTTTCAAATTCGGGAAAGGGAAAAATTCAATTAGGGGTCCTTTCCTCATCAAAAGATAGCATCCCTTTTGGGAATATGGTGGATTGACTAATGGTCAACTTGTAACACCCAGCTGAACTGAATCAGCTTGGTTCTGAGTGTGAAAGGCTCTCCTGAGGATTGTTGCCAACAGCAAAAAAGAACTGGAGGGGAAGATGGTGTGCTGTCGATTTTCCTGGAGAAGATTGTCATACTGGTTTTCCTGACATGAAATCAGCTGTTCTCTTCATCAGAGGACCTCACAAGACAGCTGCAGCAGTTTTGTGGGGAGCTCTGGTCCTGGTACCTTGAGTGTTGCTTCTAGTGCAGATCCCTCAGCCTGCTGACACAGATTCTTCATCCTGCTAGTGCAGACCTTCTGGCTTCCACCACTGACCTTTCGGCCTTCCCAGTGCAGATCTTTGATACAGACTTGCATGAGACATTGTTGTGGGCTCTAGGCCTCCACTGGACTCATGGAGGACACTGCCATGGGATCCAGGCCCTCAGCTGGATTCTTTGGGTCTCTAGGGTGTGGACAGGTTTCCCATACTTTTTTGCATTTGACTCTTTGAATATTATAAAATAATCCTATTTATTCATCCTGTACTAAATCTTTTGCCTTGTAAACCTTGATTACAATAGGAAAATAGAATTTAAACAGTATAGCCATAGTTTAGTGCCTATTATGGCTTGTATCTGGATGTCCCTCCAAAGCCTCATGCCATCATAGGTAGGGCTTTTCAGAGGTGACTGGATCAGAGTGTGTGACTGGGGTTGATGCATGGTGCAATTTTAGGATTAAGGATACTGGGGTTAAGGGCGTGTGCTTACTAAATTAGTCCACTGATTGCTTTGGCACCTACCCTAAGATGGGTAGTCTAGATAGAATATAAAAGGGGTAAAAACAAGATGCTAATTATTGTTTGTCACTTTCTTGCTTGCTTTTGCTGTCTTCTGCCTGCCATGAACTGTTTCTCCTCAGTGATGTTCTTCTGCTATGCCACCCTTTCTTAGAGTCATCCAACTATGGACTGAATCCTATACAAAATATGAGCTAAATAAACCTTTACTCCCTTAACTTTTGGGTGTTGGATATTCTGTTTCAGCAATGAGAAGAGTAACTAAGACAGTGCCTGTATCAGTAAGGGCCAAATCAAGAGTCAGAAACCACACTAATTATTTCAACACAAAAAATTCACTATAGAGAAGTATTAACTAAGTAAAAAGTTGTTTAGTAAATATGTGAAAGAGTAAAAATGGAAATATCATGGCACTGCAGGAAACAGCTATCACCCATAGGGTTGGAAGAACAATGGAAAAGGAATTATTGAGATTTAATAGCATAAAACAAGATACTTGTGCTTGGATGCCAAACCTCACAAGAGGGGTGAAAGCTGGAGTATCTGAGGGAATTCAGTGAGCTTGGGTCTGCAAGTCTGGGAACAGTGGTAAACTGGATTCAGCTACCCCTGCAGGATGGAACTGAGGATGTCACCATGAAAAGAACAAGCAAACAACAACAAACAGGTTGGAGCTACACTCACAGGAACAGCAAACAGGAAGCAAAAGAAACAGCAGCAAGTCCCTCTCCACCTCCAGAGCTCCAGTCTCTCTTTACTGGAGCACCCCCACTGGCCAACCCAACAGGGATCCAGGTGGCAAAGCAGAAATGTAGCCTGCAGCCAGCCTCATTGGGTGGGGTCCAGAATGGGGCTGAATTGAGAGATAACAGTCCATTAAATGACACAGGGTCTGACATAGAGTACCTTGAATACGGGATGCAGAAATTTTGACCATCTTCTACAATGAAAAGGGAAACATATAAAGCAATTGTAGAAAGTTGTATGACAAAAGTATAGTTTTAAGTTTAATCTGTTTGCAATATGTTAGGGAAGAGAAAACTAAAAGCAGGAAAACTATTCGTATATCACAATACTTTTAGACTACAGTCTGATTAAAACAGCCAAAATGGACAGGAAAAGGAAAGCATCAATCCAAGAGATACTGCACTGGGAAAACTCAGCATGGTATGACTAACAATATGAGAAAGATGAGTGAAAATTTGAAGATGATCAAATATTCTGCATGTGTTTATATAATATGAACTTGCAAATTATTCCAAAGATAATTTCCTTAAAGGTCATAAGAAACTATGACTATTTAGATTATGATGAAGGTAGCAGTCCAAGACTGTAAATTTGAAAAATGAATTATTAGGGAATTTCCAATTTTCAGTCGCACAAAAAAAGCAGAAAGTCATAATTTTGTCCTAACAAGTAAAAAAATAAACTAAATGAAAAATTGACAACTTTCTTTAGACTTTTCAGAAAAGTGGGGTCACAAGGCAGACCACTACCTCCAAAACTGGAGAGGCTGGCAGGCAGAACAGAAAGCCACCAGCACAAACCACGAGAAGTGGTGCCAAGGTAGGGAAACCCAAACCACAGCTGATGAATTGCTGGAGCCTTCATTCAGACAAGTCCAAGAGATTAAGAACTGCAGAGAGTCTCAGCCATCAAGACCCACATACTTGTGTGAATTTTACCTCAGGAGTTCAACCAGATTCTCACAGGGCTATTGGAGAGAAATTCTCCCATGCTTTCAGCAGGGGAAGAGAAAAATGAAACATTTTTTAATACTCCAGAGCACTCTGTTCTTAATAGAGGATCTGCCCTCAGGAGAAGCTATTTAACTAGAGCTGAAACTGCTGGGTTTTATCAAAGCCTCACTGACCTGGGGGAAGGGAAACATCCAGATCCAGCCCTCGCTGCCTTCCAACTATAAGAAGGGGAATCCCAGCTCCAGTCTACTTCATCCATCACTTTATCCTCGTCCTGCAGAGGAAGAGAGGTGGGCTGAGAAACACAGCTCACAGCCCATAGGTTCAGGCCCCCTAAATCTCATAGCACTGTAAAACTCTTCCCCTCTCCCCAGATCTTACAATCGCATTACTAAATGCTTATTCACAGATGCTCCTGTTATCTAATAAATCACATCTGGCAAATAAGAAAAATTTACAAGAACTACTAAAAAGGGGAAAAGAAAAAAAAAAACAGCTCTGAAGAGACAGAGCAAACACCAAAATCAGACTTACAGCAGAGAGGTTGGAGTTACCAGACCAGGAATTTAAAAGAATTCTGATGAAGATGCAAAGTGTGCTAAGGGGTAAAGTACACAGCATGCAAGAACGGATGGGCAAGGTAAGCTAAGAAAGAACACCATAACACTGTAACACCTTATTAATGAGATGCAGTGAAATGTAGAGAGTTAATGTATATATTAGAAAAGAAGAAAAATCTAAAATCAGTCACCTAAGCTTCCAACTCAGGATACTGGAAACAGAAAAGTAAATTAAATCCAAAATAAGCAGAAGAAGAGAAATAACAGAAAGTAGACCAGATATTAATTAAATTGAAAATAATAAAGCAATAAAGAAAATCAACAAAAGCAAAAGGCAGTTCTTTGAAAACCTTTATCCAAGATAATGAAGAAAAAAGAAAGTACACAAATTACTAATATGAGAAATGAATGAGAGGACATCACAACAGATCCCATGGAATTTAAAGAACAGTAGGGCTAGGTGTTTAACTCAGTGGTAGGGTGTTTACCTAGTATGCATGAGGCTCAGTCCCCACCAGTACAGAAAAATAAATAAAATAAAAGAATGCAGTGTATAACTCTATGCCCATAAATTTGAAAGCCTAAATAAAATGGACCAATTCTTTGAAAAGCACAATATGCCAAAACTCATACAAAAAGAAATAGATCATATGATAGGCCCATATCTATTGAAGAAGTTGAATCATCAATAAATAACCTTCCAAACACAAAGCATAGGCCCAGATGGGTTCACTGGTAAATTCTACCAAACATTTAAGGAAGAAACTATATTAATCCTCTACAATTTCTTCCAGAAGACAAAAGCAAAAGGAATATCCTAACTCAT
The DNA here is from genome assembly GCA_004365215.1 of Cuniculus paca. Lineage (NCBI taxonomy): Eukaryota > Metazoa > Chordata > Mammalia > Rodentia > Cuniculidae > Cuniculus > Cuniculus paca. The sequence continues at coordinate 6,395 of RJWT010048117.1, read as the reverse complement.
TCTAACTCATTCAATGAGGCCAATGTTATCTGAATACCAAATCAGACAATGAACAAAGCTGCAGACCAATCTTATGAAAAGATATAAAAATCCCAAACAAAATAATAGTAAATGTAATGTATGACAAGCATTATATAACACAATGAAGTGGGATTTATCCCAGGTAGGCAAGGTTGGTTTAACACTTGAAAATAAATTAATGTCATCCATCACAGCAATAAACTAAAGAAGAAAAATCACATGATTGTATCAAAAGATATGGAAAAAGGCTTTGGCAACATGCAACACCCATTTATGACAATAACTCTCGCTAACCTAGAAGAGAGGGAAATTCTTCAACTTGATAAATATCTACCAAGAAAACTATAGCTAACATCATATTTAATGGTAAGAAACATCTTTTTCACTAAGATGAACAGCAAGGCAGGATTTTCCCCCTTACCACTGATTTCAACACTGTACTGGAAGTTCTAGCTAACGCAATGAGATAAGGTGAGGAAAAAAATGTATACATATTGGGAAGGAAAAAATGAAACTCTTTTCTGCCAGAAGACAAAATATTCCTGGAACTATAAGCAATTACAGAACAATTGTAGAATACAAGGTTAATGCAAAGAAGATGTGTTATGCACATGTACCAACTCCCCACGATGAATATAATCACTGCAATAAACTAATAAAAATTAAAACTTGTAAGAAAAAAGCAGATCAGCCATGGATATTTTAAAATTTTTGAACTAAAAACACAATACAATTCATATTAGGACCCCTAAAATTAAAATACTCAAGTATAAATCTAACGAAATATGTACAAGACCCACAAGAGAAAAAGCTATAAAACTGTTGAAAGATTCAAAAACTTAAATAGAGAGATATTCCATGTTCATGGATAGAGGACTCGATATTGTCAAATGTCAGTTATTCCAGCAAGTTATTTTATGGACGTCAACAAACTAATTTTAAAGTTTATATAGAACAAAAAAGAATTAAAGAAGAAGAAAAACTTGGAGGACTTTAACCAATTAATATCAAGACATTCTATAAAGCTACAGTAATCAAAACAGTGACAGTGTGTGATATTGGTGAAAGAACAGACAAGTGTAATAGACTACAAAGTCCAGAAATGGACCCACATAAATCAAGTGATCTTTAACAAAGAAAGAAAAGCAATACAATGGATCAAAGATAGTCTTCGTTTTCAATAAATGGTTCTGGAACAACTATACATTTACACCCAAAAGTACATAAATAAGTGTTGGGGTTGAGGATTTAGCTCAGTGGTAGAGCACTTGCTTAGCAAGCTTGAGGTCCTGGGTTTCATCTCCAGCATCAAAAATAAAAATGTAAATCTTGACACAGACATTATACTCATCATAAAAAATCAACTAAAAATGGATCACAGACCAAAGCAAAATTTAAAAAACTACAAAACTCCTGAAAGGTAACATTTAGATGACCTTAGGTTTTGGCAATAGCTGTTTGGATATGACACCAAAAGCATAATCAATGACATAAATAGTTGAAAAGCTGAACTTCATCAAAATGAAAATTTCTGTCTTGACTGTCTGCAAAGGACAGTCAAGAAAATGAAATGGCAAGCCACAGACTGGGGGAAAAATTGCAAACAACACATGTGAAAAAGGATTGCTATGCAAAATGTACAAAGAACTTTCAAATCTCAGCAAAAACACAAAAAACTCAACTAATAAGTGGACCAAAGACCTGAACTAACATCTCGCCAAGGAAAGTATGGAGATTGCAAATGAACATGAAGAGATGTTCTACATTATAATCCTCAAAGCAATTAAAATTAAAACAAGAATACTACTACGAATCCATTGAAACAGTCAGAATCCAGGGCACTGACATCACCAAATGCTGGTGAGGATGTGGAGCAAAATCAACTCTCACTCATTGCTAGTGGGAATGAAAAGTGGTTCAGATATTTTAGAAGATAGTTTGGTGGTTTCTTACAAAATTAAGTATATTCTTATCACATGATACAAGAAAATGCATTGGAATTTTTCCAACAGAGTTGAAAATGTTTCCATTGCAAAAACTGCACTGATCAATTTGCCTCCATACCACTGATTCTGTTTTCTTCCATCAGACCATAACCCTGAAGGTATTTTCTTCAGGAAAAGATTGGTTGGCTACAAAAAGCTTCAGCTATTTTCACTTTTGAAATGTTCATATTTTAATAAGGTATTATTCAAAAGGCCATATCACAAATGTTGACCATTTAGGCACCAAGAGCAGTTGGGAGTTATCTGGTGGAGAGAAACCTACCTAGTAACTAAGTAGCACTGACAACTCATTGGTCACCTCCCTCACATGTTCTCTGGATCAGCCAACCCAGTGAAGACCTACCCCGCTACATGAAGAACTAAAATGCTATGGTTTAGGTGTCTGGCCTTGAGTGCCTGGAATTTCAACCCTGGAAATAATATTTATTGACACTCATTCTACTAATAAGTGTTCCACAGAGAGTATTTTGAGTTATTTTAAAACCATGTAGAAACAATGGCACTTTTGGCATACATACTTCATACCAACTAATATGCAATTATATGATAGTCAACTGATGTTGTTTTTAAATGTTCAACTTTCTGTACAGTAGAAATCAGAGTTTATTTGATTTTAAGCTTTGCCGCTATTTATGATTAAACAGATGGTATTCCATTTAGGAGGGAATAACAATAAGGCAAGCAGGATTACCTAGTGAATAGCCAACTGGAATTCAGGGGTCTTGCCTTGGGATCCTATTATGTAGAAAAGGAGCCACAAAAATCCTGGAGGAGTCATAATAAAGACAAGAATAATAAGAAAAACATGGCCTTATGTTTCTATAACCTATGTTAGAACCTCGCATACATACTCCTGAGCCTTTCTTGAATGTGGGCCCTAAACTATTTGTTCTGGCCCAATTGCTGCTGTAGGGACCAATTATATGAGAATTCAAATCAACTTTATATGGACATAATCTGAAAGTGCCTTACATATAGTCACCTCATCCTTATTGGGAGAGGCAGTCCATCACGTGCCTTGAGTGTCCTTACACATTTGTGTTAAAAGTGCCAAACTGCAAAGTTTATGCATGTTCTGATGCTGAGAAGTTTCTATAGCTATTTAAATGAGTATTTAAGAAGGTCATGGTGACTGCAATCTGAATACTTTGTAAATTCTCAATCCCTGTGCAGAAGGGGAATATTGTTTTTCTGCTTGCTCATAAAGTGCTGGGTCCCAGGTGCCTTGTTCATTGGCTGCAACACAAACACACTGTGCACACAGAATCCATCTGGACCCATCAAATCAAGATATAGAATCAACCTAGGTGCTCATCAACAGATGAATATATAAAGAAAATGTTATATATATATATATATATATATATATATATATATATCAGCCAAAAGAAAAATGAAATTCTGTCATTTGCAACTAAACAGGTGGAATGGAAGGACATTGTGTTAAGTAAGCCAGACACATAAAGATAAAAACCAATCTCCAGGTAGTGGAGTAGTGAGCAGCAGCAGATCAACCTCTCCCAGATTTAGAGTCCAGATGTAAAAACAAAAAAATGTGGGGCAGAGAAGAAGGAGAGAAGTGGATCCCTAGGATCTAGCAAGAATCTGAAGTGGGAATTGAAGCCCACAAGGAGAGTGAAGAGAGGGATTTTGATTCAGAAGAGGGAGGTAACAAATGGCCTTTTCTCCCTAAATCCCAGATCATGGTATGTAAGGGGCAGCTTGAACCTATTGAGGTATGGAGACAACAGATGACTCCAGAGGTCTCCATGTAGAAGTGCACCAGTGGAATGGAGCATTGGACACTGTGGGCTGCAGTGGATGGTGAATGATTCTGGTTCAGATGTACCCAGGAGAAGGTGATTGGCCAGTTGCCATTTTGGAAAGGGGACAGCTGAACCCAGGGGATTCAGAGAAACCTCAGGTTGGTTCCATCTCAGGGTTCCCAATATCAGGGTGAGGTGCAGCTCTCAGAGACATACAGCAAGAGTTCAACCTGGAGCTAAGTTCAACCTGCCAAGAGGCACCTGGAGTCTTGGGGGATAAAAATTCGGGTCCCAGACTCACAGCCAGAAACCAAGATTAGCCTGAACTTCAGTGGAGTTGAAAGGGCAGGTTTTCTGGAATTATCCATCACCCCACCATAATTCTGCTGCAGACTTGCTGGGATTAACCAACATGGATCTGGACTCTTTCTGCCCTCTTTGTCTACCAGTGACAGCAGAGACATGCCCTGAAGTGGACATTTTTTCCTTCCTTTTTTTTTTTCCTCGACTGTTCTTGTTTTTATATGAGTGTGAACATTATTTCTAAGTGTTTTTTGTTGCTGTTTTGGTCTATTCTTGTTTTTGTTTCTTCTTTCTTTCCTTCTTTTCTGTCTTTTTCATTGGTTTCCCAAAGCTTGCATAATCTTCTTTTGTCTAGCAACTAATGTCTTTCTCTTCTATTTCTCTACCTTTTCCTCCTATTCCTTCTAAATTTTCTCCCCTTAGGGTAAAAGCACTTCATTGAGGGAATATTTACTGTATACAAATTTTTGGTTTGTTTTAGGTTTTGCTATATAACTACAAATGTTGTTCATACAGTTAAAAGTGGAAAATTAATACTTACCACAGTTTGTCATTTTCTAGGCTGTGCTTGATGCTATTATTATTACTGATTATACTAGTTTAGCCAAAATAACATAGTTGTTCTAATCAGTTGTTCTTTCTTGTATGCCAAGACTGAAATTGCCTGAGCATCATAAACAATACTATAGACAAATACCAAAAAACCAGAAGCTAGGCCAAATAGGCAGCAATTTCTCATCCCCAATAAACTGAAGATACGGGATCTTGCAACAGATTCAAAAGCAAAAGTAAGCTACACATTGAAGACATTAGTAAGGTTTTCTCAATACTAGCAATAAATCTACCCACCATTAGCAATTGACAAGCATCAATGCAGAAACAAAATTAACAAAAAATGAAAGGAAATGAGAAGACAAAGAAGCAAGATGTAACCCAGGACTTCCACCTCACCCAAGGCAAAACCAGGGGGCAATAAGGTGGAACAATTCAAAAACCACCCACTTGAACTCTCTGAAATAGTAACAGCAGAAATAACAAAGCAGATGAATGAGGCTTTAGGAAAAAAATACTAAAAATAACTAAAGAGATGATGACCACAATGAAGGACATAGTGAATAGACAGTAGATGTATATTTTTTTAAAAAGAGGAGCTTACGAAAATGATGGAGATAATGAATGTCCTACATAGGAAAGAAATGGAATCCATGAAGCAGAGTCAAATATCCAGGAGATTATAAACTCTATTGAAAGTATACACACCACAATCAACCACTGTGAGGAGAGAATATGGGATATAGAATATAGGTTTGCCATTAGTGATCATGAAAAGAAAGATTTCTTTTTTATTTTATTTTAAAGAGAATAAAACCAAACAAAATAAAACAGAATAAAGTCAATCAAAACAATGAAAGCAATACAAGACTTTGAAACAAGATAATAGGAAATCAACAATGGCTACCATAATATAGCTTGTTAACTTCAAAATAGCTGCCCATACCATTTTACATAGTAAAATCAAACAAAACAAAACAGAAAAAAACTGAACAAAACAAAACAATGAAAACAATACAGGACTTCAAAACAAGATAATAGAAAATTAACAATGGCTACCATGATGCCTCTTGTTATCTTAAAAATATCTGTTTGGACCATCAGACATAGGCACGTAAAATTAATGAAATGATACAAGAACTAAACTGCTTCTTTACTTCAGTTGTTATCATTTTTAAAATTTCAGCTGTGTGATCTCTAATTTCTACTATGTCTATGTCTCCTGAACTTGTTCTGTGTGGGCTGGAGGGCTAAGATTGTATTTTTCTCCTTTGTCTTCACATTTTTCTGTGTTCCTCCAAATTAGCCCATTGCTGTATCCCAGGTGTTTCCTGTACTGGCTGCCAGTCCCTCAGTGTAGTGGATTGGACTAGGTAACTCAGTTCCTCTGACCCAGGGTTCCTGGAGTGGTGCAGCAGCACAGGGCCGTGGTTCACTGGTCCTCCCCTCAATGGCAGCAGGGCCTTGGGGAAGGACTTCTTCTCCAGGCCTGTACTAGGCTTACTGGATCACTCTGGGCCACTGGCACAGAGCCTTATAGCAACAAACCACAAAAAATCAATCCCACAGCTACTATATTATGCAAAGAATACCATAAGATTAATTGGAGTCAATGAAAAAGCAGGAGATAGCACAAACAACATTTTTTAAAAACCTGTTTATAGAAGTAATAGCAGAAAACTTCCCAACCATGGAAAAAGGATCTGACATACAGATAAGTAAGGCATAGAAAACTCCAATGAGCCAT
>RJWT010048116.1:0-11195 GCA_004365215.1 Cuniculus paca | reverse complement strand
TGGCAGCTCTTGCTTAGATACGGGGCTCACTAGGAAATGGTCTGATAGGATAATGTGGTCTTTGAGGGATGGCAATATTTACCCTAAAAGCAGCAGGGCACTGTGGTTGTCATCCAGGGAAGAGAAAAGTTCTTGGGTAATCAGCACAAACTTGGCCTGGATCTGCAGGACCTGAGAGATATTTGGGAGGTGTGGTGGATTGACAACCTTTGGTTAACGCATAACACCCAGCTGAACTGAATCAGCGTGGTTCTTGGTGTGGAGGGCCCACCTGAGGATCGTTGCCAACAGCATGAAAAAGAGAACTGGAGAGGAAGAGGAACTGCTGTTGATTCTCCTGGAAAAGCTCTTGCACTGATATGAACTCAGCTGTCATCATGAGAGAAGCTTGGGTCCTCACTGCTGTTGATGGCTGTGATTCTTTTTGGGGGAGCTCTGGTCCTTACTTGGAAGCCCTAAAGACAAAAAAAAAAAATGCTCCAAAGTCAGACCAAGGCAGGTGAACAGGCCATCTTGTGCTTCCAGGAGATACTTTTCTACATCATCGGCCTCTGTAGCTCTTCTGCTCCATGTTGAACTCCAAGCTGGTTCTGTGATGGGAGAAGAATCATGCAAGCCTGGGACAAGGAGGCAGAGGCCGGGCCTGCACCTTGGGCTTTCTTCCTTAGGAGGCTGCAGAGACGCCTTGGGCAGCACTCAAGCGCTTCTCTGTCTCTCCATCTCTGTCTCTCTGTCTCTGTCTCCCTTTCTCTCTCTCTCTTTCTCTCTTCTCTCTCTTGCCCTTTGTCTTTCTCTCTGTCTCCCTCTTGGTAGCCCAAGGGAGAGCTCTGGACCTTGGTGGGTAAAGCAGTATCGACAACTTGTTTCTCTCTGCTCAGTAACCAGCTTGGTGCACAACAGATCAATTTGCAATCAGAGCTGTTTCCTGGGCCCAGCACCACTATCAGTGCTAACTCAAGGGCTGGGTTTGGGACAACAGTTGTCTGCTTTCCCACCTTCCTACCTTGACAAGGGCTGAAGGTCCAAGGAGGAGAAGGAGCTGTGAGCACTTGGGGTATTTGTGGGTGGGTGCCTCAGACAATGCCAGGAGCAGGGCCCAGGCATTCGAACAGTTTACAGAGCTTCAGGGTGATTCTAATGAGAGGAGAGGGTAGGACAGGCCGGGAAACAGACTCTGGGAGTAGAAGTGAACTCCCAAAGCCCCTAAGCTGAGTGGTGGGTGACCACAGGCATAATGGGAGTTACGTGGACTTGGAGCTTCCTGGAGGAGGAAGTGGCTGAGGCAGGTACTACAGGGTGGTGGTCAGGGGGAGGGGGCGGCTTGGTATAGGAAAGGGCTGGGCTGACCCAGGCATGGAGACAGTTCTGAGTGAAGGGCTCTGATATGATCCTTAGCACATCTCATCCTCTTCTGGAAAGGACCTGAACCCATCAGGAGAGTCGCCCACTTGCTTCCTTGGCTTGGGTTCCAGTGGGGAGCAGCAAGGCCCAGGGAAGCTGCTTCTCTGTGATGTCAAGTCCTAGAGGACTTCCTGCAAGAGGTGGAAGATGGACTTCAGTGGTTTCTTGAGTAGCAGATGAGATGCAGGCAGAGGGGAGATGGTGGTCCAGTCCAAAAAGAGGCCATTGATGGGCAGGTTTGGCACAAGAGCATCAGGAGTCAGCAGTTCTGCCACTGTCAGCCATTTACCCATGTCATCATGTCTCAGTTTCTCCTTGTGCAAAATGGGGACAATAATACCAGTTCTCTCCTAAGGGAGAGAGGATCTTGAACCCAGAGTTACTGTGCTGACACAAGGAGCTGACTCTGCAGTCTTATAAATAACTGGCTTTAACCTGGCTCTGCTGCTTCCTAGCCACGCAACCTGGAGACAAGTTACTTAAGTGTCGTCATCTGTAAAATGAGGATAATGAGCCTCTACATCACAAGATGAATATGTGTTGTCAGTGAGAGAATGTGTCCCTGGCACATAGCAGCTCAATTAACGTCACAGCTGTTTGTAGGGAGCAGTGTGGTGGGTGGAAAAGGGGCATTGTGATCTGGTCACAGCTCTGATCAGCAGCTTGGCCTCACCTGATCTCTCTGGTCTCAGTTTCTGTGTATAGAAGGTCAGAATGCCGTCTCAAAGCTCCATGGGCCTCTGTGAGCAGTCCTAGCACCGGGAGGTTCTCAGTACCTGACAAGGACAGCTGTCAGCCAGGATGGCCAGACCAGTGTGCTTCAGTGAATCAGCTGAGCATACAGCAAAGAGAGGAGAGCAGGGAGGATGGATGGGGCCAAGAAGAGGAGCCAGGCACTCAGGAGTCAAAGTCCCAATAACCTTGGCCCCTGCTGACACCTCTGGCTGCCAGGGGCTGCCCTTGGCCCTGCCCTACTTCTGCCCTAGGGGGCAGCTGAGCGTGTTCCATCTGGACCAGACCTTGGGCCCAGCTGGGAGACCAGGCTCTGGTCTCCCACCTGGCATTGATGGATGCTGAAGCGGACAACCGCGAGGGCTGCAGCCATGATCAATACTCTAATCAACACCACACAGAACCTGCCAGCGCTTTGTCCCCACCCCAAGGTGGGGGGTGGGGCAGGTGTTGAGATTTGCCCAGAGGACAGGAGATTAACTCCAAAGGCTGAGAACGCTGCTGGATGAATAATTGAATCAGTGTTGAGCATGAGGCACAAGCATGAAGAGGACACAGATGGGACACTGAGCAGTCTCTTCAGCTCACATGGGCACCTCTGGGGCTGCCCTGGCCAGGGCAAGAGATGGGACAAAAGCACATGCTCAGATGACCTGTCACCACCTGCTCTCTGGTGCTTCTGCCCACACTGACTCCCTGTGGCATGCCCCACCCCTTTCTATGACAGCTCCCAGTCCCTTCCCCACTTCAGAGGCCTTCCTGACCCTGCATCTGGGGCTCCGCACAGTCTGCAGCCCCGCAGCGTGGTGGGGCCCCTGACTCTTCCCTATGCATGGGGCTCAGTCCTCCTCCTAGCCTGGTGCCTCAGGTCTAGAAACAGAGCGCTATGCTGCTGCTTTTGCTCTGAAGGGTTGCTGGGTCCTGCAGGGCACCTGCAGTGGAGGCTTTTGTCTCCCTGCTTACTAGGTGCTAATCTCCTCTCTCGAGTGGCCACCTGGGCTGTGCGCCTGAGAGTGAGCTGAAGAGATTGGCTGATTCCTCCTTGTGTCCTCATGTCAACTTCAGTGCTTCTTTGGAGCCAGCCTCTCTTGCCAGCCCCAGGCCTGCACACCCCACTCAGCTCCAGGAAGGAGGAACAACTCCCTCAACACCTGCCCTAGGTACTGAGTCCTGCAGGAGTCCCATCTGGGAAAGGCCTGGTCCTAGCTATGGATCTGCCAGGGTGTACCTTCGTGACCTTGGGTTACATTCACTTCGTCTCACCAAACCCCTCTCTTCTTGGTTGCATGGGAGGAGAACACAGTTTGCCCTTCTGGCCCCCAGGGGATTTCTAAGGGCAGAAAATGTGACAGTGCTTTCTAATGGCCTGCGAAGGCTCAGCTCAGGAGGGCAGTATCAGGACTGGGCTCAAGCCCAGGCTGCTGACTCTAGACCTCATGGTTCAATCCACCAAATCCCACAGCCTGCTCAAGACAGAAATGAAACACTGGGTAGACAGATGTGGGGAGACCCCCAGAAGTTGAGAGATGGAGGATTCCCTTTGGCTGAACCCCTAAAACTTGTATCTTCTTTTGTCATCTCTCATCTGGCTCTTGCACACAATTCTGGGTGGCCATAGAAGTCTGTGCTTATGTTTAGGGCTGGAGTTCTGGGAAGGGTGGGGGTGGTGACCCCAGGTCTGACTGAACAGGGCAGTGTCTGTGGCCTTTATTTGCCCCATGGCATCAGTGTCATTCTTCACTCAGCCGTCAAGGCTGCTCCTGGGCAATCCCTTTTATTCCTCTCCCCAAACTACCTAGAATGTCACATAAGAGAAGATTATAGGTAAGGTCACCTGAGCTCAGAGAGGGGATGTGACCAGGCAGAGGAAGGTCACATGGCAAGCAGAGCTAGGAGCCTGACTCCGGGCTGCTGCTCTTCACATCAGATGGCAGTTTGCAAAGTGGATTCCTGGGGCCCTAAGGTCTGCAGAGATGCCCTGGGGGTGTCTTGATGAGGAAGATAGTGAAGGTTAGGGTGATTGAGACTTAATTTCCTCCTCTCCTCTCTGTTTTAGCCAGTGCTGCTCCATCCTCTTTGGTCTGAATTTAATTTCTGGGGGAAATGTATGAAAAATAGAATTCTGTTGCAAAAAAGAAAAGGTGCGAAAGCTGCTGCTTTGCACGCATCACCCCACTCTCACCCAGCGTTGTCTCCTGAGTCCCTGCCTGTACCCCACTCAGCCCTTCCCCTTGTCACCTGGCCCTGTGTAGTGTCCTCATCTGCCCCTGAATGGGCCTCTGCTCTTCAGGCCACATCCCTCTGGGCACCTCTGACCCACTCTGCAATCAGAGTGAGCCCTGTAACCAGCGAGCCCTAATGGCTGCTATGCTGAAGAGATAATGGCAGGAGCCTTCTCCCAGGCATCCATTTGGTGTTTAACAGCCACTGTCTCTAAATTTGCCTTATAGGTCTTGGAGGGCAGCCAGGAGATGTTCCTGGACAAGGAGGTTCTTGAGGTTTCTGCCCCACGCCGCGAGCCCCAGTGCCTGCTCTGCTGCCTGGCGGGATCTGAGAAGACAGAAGGGCCAGCAGGTAGGGTAGTGGGAAGGGCACAGGCCAGAGACGCCTGGCTGCTAAACTGAGTTCTGTGCTACCTTGGATAAGCTCTGTGCCTTAAATCCCTGCTTGGAAATGTGACTGACAGTGACACCTCTGCCTGCCCTCCCTAGGGTAGGTGGGAGGATGACCAATGAGATGAAGTGCAGAATGGTGACCAGTACAGAGTCCATGCTCAGCCTGTCAGCTGTGGAGGGTAAGGAGGGAGGTGGAGAGGACGCTACAGACGATTCATGCCTCCTGAGCCCTCCAGACTCCACGCTCCATCTCAAGTAATCACCATCATCCCGTGAGGCAGTGACTCTCACTGCCCCCTTTACTAATGGAGAAAGGGGACTCAGAGCAGGTCTGCATCCCTTCCCCCGGGCTCACCTTGTTAGGAGGTGGCCCTGCAAAGCCCTGCCTCCCTGAGCAGCAGCTAAGCTGTGCGGGGCTGCCAAGTCCTGCCTGTTTCTGAGTCACAGGGGCTCCCTGCGGAGAGCACCTGCCGCCGCTCCCGGCCGCCCCTCTTCCAGTCAGACAGCACCCTCTCTGGTGTCTCCTCCAAGTCCTCTTCTTCCGGAACTTTGTCTGTTGAGCCACTGCACCATTCCATCTGTTCTGTTTGTCCTCACTCTGACTGGAGGGCCTGACCTAGTTTAGGGGCGGCTGGCCAGGGAGGGATGTGCCTGTGTGTGCACGCGCCCTCATGCCTATGTGGGAGCGTGGGTATGGCAGTGTGTGTGCATGTGTGTTTATACATATGTGTGCATTTCTGGGAGTGTGTGAAACAGGGAGCGCACAGTGGGGTGAGGTGAGTACCAGACCTGGAGGCAGAACTGGGGGACCGCACAGGGCTCTGGGGATTAGTGGCACAGACTGCAATACGGGCACTACTTAGCAGCCCGTGGATGGGGTGAGTGTGTTCCAAGTGCAGACTCAGGAGAGCAGCGTCCTGGGAAGAGCCCGGGGAAGGGTTTTTCGCCTCCCAGGGTAAAGTGTCCTTGTCACCCTGGTTGTCTGCAAAGGCTGCCATCTGTAACTGTGGAGGGACCTCAGGCCCCTGGCAATGAATGCTCTGTGGACAGATCCTGTCCTGGACATAGGAGTCCCTCTTCTCTTCAGTCTGGTGTCCTCTGCGGGAGCCATGTAGAAGAAGCTCAGGGCTTGGACGCCTTCAGGCTTGGAGGACAACTCCTGCACTGACCAGCTGGGGGACCTGGGGCAAGTTGCCTGACCTCTGAGTCTCACTTTCCTCTTCAGTGAAAGGAGACTCACCCTCTGTCACAGTAGTCTCCTGGGACTTTTGAGAGGATGCAAAGGGACTTCACATATGAGGTCTGTTATTTCACGTGTAAAAGGACAGTTGTTTCTGCTCGCCGACTGATCAAGCAGATTCCATGAAACAATGGGTCTCCTAAAGCCCGTTGCACAGTTCAGGCACACGGTGGGAGTGCAACAGAGCAACAGCATGTAGTAAATAAATGACCTGCTCTCCCTCTGTAGGTCGACACCCACACATTTTGCTGACCTTAGCAGGCTGCTCTCTACTATGATCAGAAAGGCCCAGGAGCTACTTATCTGGGGTGTTTTGTCTTCCAAGGTCCCTTTGTCTATGCATACCCGCCACTGATTAACTGCTTGTCAGGAGTGAGGTCAGTCTGTCTCGAGGATTGAATATCCCAGGATTACTATCTGGGTTTTGATAGGACTAAGAACCTAGTGTGACTAAGAACCTATATGTGACATTTGGCTCTGGGAGCCTTAAAATCAGTCTGAGCCCCCACCTGCTGTCTGATATGGAGGCAGAGGAGATAGAGCTCGGGAACCAGGAAGCTGTCAGAAAACTGGAGCCCCTGGCTACTGGTGCTGCTCTAGAAGGGAGGGACACCCAGGAAAGTCCCATCTCAGTCTTGCCCTGGAATAGGGGGCAGATGCTTGGGTGTGTTGGGTCCCTGTGGATCAGGAGAGCTGGACTTCACCTCTGACCTGGACTGGAGGCCACAGACAAGGGCAAGGTCATCTGGGCATTGGGCTCCCCACCCAATATTCCCTTAACGGTCCTCAGGTCTGATAGGACATCAGAGACAGAGTTCCTCTCTAGCTGGCAGGGGTGGCTTCTGCAATCCTCTGAGCAGCTTTCTAGCCTCCTCCTTGATGTCCATTTTAACTGTGGTGCCTGCCACTGTCCATCTCTATGTTGTCCTAACGAGAGTCCTGGACTATTGACCAGCCTGTGGCAGCAAGTGACTGATGCTCTGAAACCCTCCCAGCGCTCCTTACGGTCCAGCACCACCACGCCGGAGAACACATTTTTGCCCCATTAGGCCAGGTGGTAAAATGTGTGCAGAGGTCTGTGATAGGAGCAGGAGCCACTGTCACATAAAACATGCAGAAAATGAAACACTCAGTTTCCTCCTAGCCCTGGTAATGGCCGTTCTGCTCTGTATCATCAGCCATCAGAGCACGGGACTGGAGTGGAACAGGAACCCCCGCCCTATCACAGCCCGCGGATAAACAACCCGGCTCGCGGCAAATAAAATGAGAAAGTTGAAATACAGTTGCCGTTTAGTTCAAGTTGGATATTAATAGCTTCGGGAATGAGCTCAAAAGGAAATGGGAGGGGAAGGAGAAGGAAAAAAGGAAACTGTGAACACCATTAACATCCAATTTCCTCAGAGAATCAGAGGAACGTTTGAGGCGCTGGTCTCTGGTCTCGGGAGCCTGGGAATGGGGAGAAGAGGGAGGGAGGAGAATGTGGACGCTGCTGTCAGAAAGATGCTGATGCTGCATCCTTCCCAAAAAGCAGCTCCTAACGATGAGGGGAGTTGGGTGAGATAGAGGGTCTGGATGCTTAGGGGATGCAGCTTGAATGGGAAGGCCTGGCACCGAAGGTGTTCTTTGTGTGTCCCTGGCACCTCATGTCCCTAGCTCAAGTTGCTCCTGCCCCTTTTTCATGACATTGTGCACATTGCTCTCTAGTCATCCTACAAATAATCTTGGTCATGGAGAGAAAGCTATGGCCATATCTTGTAGATATGCCATCAGGACCTGCCCACACCCTTTTTACTGGGTTGGGGTGCTCATCCCCAGCTTCCCCTTCTGCAAAGACCCACCCTTAGTCCAGAAGGTCACATCCCACCACTTGTTAAGGCAGCCATCAGCCAGTGATGTACCCACTCAGGGTATAAAAGGTGAGCTCCTTCTGGGACTGAGGCTAACTTTCTTGACTGATTGATGCTTTAGAATGACCCAGGCATGAAACCAGTGGTTAGTTGGTGCTGAAACCCCAAACTTCTTCACACCCTTCCCTTCCTGATGGGATTTTCCTGAAGAGTGCTCCCTTAGGAAGTCATATGCCTCTGAATCCCTTCCTAAGGAAGCTAGACTTAAGACTAGCTGGGAAAATTAACTCCCTGAGCCTCAGTGCCCCCATCTGTGAAATGAGGTATAAGGGCTGACAGGATTGCAGAGCCAGTAAATCACATGCTGTGGGTGAGCTTTTTTGTCCTGCTAAGGACTTAGATTAGTGTCTTCAGCTTTTGCAACAGATTACCAAGACATTTCCATTTATTACCTTATATTTATGGAGGCCAGAAATGGTGCTAGTTGGCTTTTTATTACTGAAACAAAATACCTGAGATAATAAATTTAAAAAGAGGAAAGGTTTATTTTGGCTTATGGAATCAGAGGTTTTAGTTCATGGTCAATTGGTCCCATTGCCTTTGGTCCCATTGCCTGTGATAAAACATCATATCATGATGGAAGCATGTGGAGAAGCAAGCTGCTTGCCTCATGGTGGCGAGGGAAGTAAAGGGAGAAGAAGAAGAAGAAGAAGAAGGATTGGAATCTAAAAGCCCCTTGATGGGCATGCCCCCAATGACCTAACTTCCTTGCATTAGGCTCCACCTCTTGAAGGTTTTACCACCTCCCAGTAGCACTATGGGCTAGCAACCAAGCCTTCAACACATGGACTTTTGAGGGACATCTAAGATCCAAACTGTAGCACAAATCCAAAAAGGATCTCACTGGGCTTAATGATGCACTTATTTCAGATGCTCTTGGAGAGACTCCATCTCCCTGCCTTTCAGCTTCTAGATGCTGCCCATCTTTGGCTCCTCAGCCCCTTCCTTCCCTGTCAGAGCCATGGGGGTCAATGAAGTTATTCTCACTCTGCATCACTTGATGTTCACTCTCCTGCCTTTTTTACTTATAAGAACCCTTGTGATTACATTGGGAACACCCAGATAATCCAGGATAATCTTCCCATCTCAAGATCTTTAACTTAAATCATATCTGCAAAGTTGCTTTTGCCATGTGAGGTAACATCATTCCATGTTCTGGGGATTAGGACATGGACACCTCAGGAGGGGTATTATTCTGCCTCTTGCAGTACCTAGTGGACCTGGTTCACTGTATATTTATTTCCTCTCCTTAGGCACGCTATCTTGTTCCTTGGAGACTATTTCTAACTCTTTAAAAATCATTGTGAGGATTAAAGGATCTAATGGGTGTGAGGGGATTTGCTCTCCTTTTCCCTCCCTGCCTGTGTAAAAGCTTTCTGGAAACACCTTCATTGGAGAAGAATTTGGGCTGCTCTTGGGGTGTGAGGGCACAGTTTCTGGACCCAGTTGTGGAAGGCTTAGGGATGCTAGGCCTTTGCTTATCTACTATTTGCCTACAGCAGGTCTGCTTGGCCCTAATTTCAGGGAGGGATGGGGAAATGGATTGAAATGGAGGGTTAAGTTGCTGAGCATGGCAGAATTAGAAATTCGTGGTAGCCAGAATTCTGGTATTTCATTGCTTATTCTCTGAATTTTCTTATAAAAATTAGCCTGTATCTGTTGTCCTGAGGAGTAGAACAGAAAGGGTTTTGGGTTTGGAAACATTTGGGGCAGAGCAAGTGAGACAAGGGAAGGGTCCAGAGGAGTGGGATAGGAGAGGTAAAAGTGGGAGCTCTGAGAGGAGGCAAAGCCTGGAGTGGTTTCTCATCTAGGAAATTGAGCCCAGACTGAGTTAAGCAGCTCTTACTTATTATGTCACCCCAGCATGATAATGTGGCTAGGCATCTGTACCCTTCTCTGGATTGAGCCCCAGGGAATAGGGACATTGTCTTCTTGCTCCTGGGTCTCAAAATCCAGCATCTCTGAGCTCAGAGAGATGCTCAGTGACCCTCACTGAGAGGAAGCAAGGGATCGTCTGCACTGTCACCATATCGGCCCTCTTGGTGAGCAACTGAGCCAAGCAAGGCCACTGCCAAGTCTCCATAACTCTCTGGGGTTGGTTATATGTTAAAATAAAGCTTCCTGGGTACTAGCAAGGGAGACAGGAGGTCGGAGGTCAAGATTTGCTCCGTTAAAATTTCCTGAAGACCTCAGGCAAGTTATTCCCCTTTCCCGCACATTTTTTCATCACTAATTAAATGATGCTTTGGTCTTAATCCAAGTTTCTCAATTTTATCCATCATCAGAGGCAACTGGAAGGCTGCTAAAACACAGATCACTGAACCCTACCCAGAGCTTCTGATTCAACAGAATTTGCATTCTGTGAAGATCCAGGTAATGATGCTGATGGTCAGAGGCTACATTGTTCAAACCACTGGATTCCAAACACCAAGCTGGTTGCAACAGGATCACCTGGAAAATTTGTTAAGAAAACAGGTTCTTTGCAGGCCTGGTGGTGCATCTCAGCACTTGGGAGGTTGAGGTAGGAGGAACACCGCACGTTGGAGGGCAGCCTGGTCTACATAGTGAGTTCAAGGCCAGCCTGAACTACATAGCGAGATCCTGTCTCAAACAAAACAAAACAAAACAAAACAAAACAAAACAAACAGAGTTTCCTGGGGCCCAACTCCAAAGACTTGAATTTCATTCACCTAGGGGTGAATATCTATCTTTTCAAATTCCCTGGTGATTCTGATGTGAAACCACATGAGAATCCCAGGCTGCATAGTTTCCAAAGTTCTTCATTTTAAAAAACAGCTTTTTTATGTATAATTGACACAGAGTAAACCACACATGTTTAATATGTACGGTTGGGTAATTTTGGGAATTTACATACTTGTGAACCATTAGCACAATTCAGATACTGAATATGCACCTCATTCCCAGAAGTTTCCTGGTGCCCTTGGTAATCTCCTGTCTACTCTTTCTTTCTCCAAAGTTTTTAGCTGTTTTGCTTTGTAAAATGTGTCTATGGTGGCAATAAATGTTCTCAGGCCCCACAAGAGGAAATGCTCGCAGCTAGCTAGCACCTCCATACGAACAGGGTAGCTGTGAGCTTGGAGAAAGAGGGTTGGAGAAGATGCTTAATTGGCAAATTGGGGGTTTGGTCCAGTGATAGTATCATGGTGGCAAATGAAGGTCAGAATTATGCATGAGAAATACTTCTCTAAGCCTCGCCCACAAAAAAAGAAGGAGGAAGAGGATAAAAGGAAAAAGGAGAGAGCGAGGTAGGGGGGTCTAAGTTTCAGTGAGAGCTAGAAG
>RJWT010048115.1:0-11194 GCA_004365215.1 Cuniculus paca | reverse complement strand
TATGAGGAAATGGAGATTTCAAACATTCATGTAACTCATAAGATCAGGGCGTTGTTCCTGGCTGCCACGGGAAAATCCCTCAGGCAAGGACACATGACAGATTAACTAATTATGTTTATTGCATGGTGTGGCAGATAAATAATCAAGATTATAATACTGGTTCCTGCTTGGGTCCTCACTGATGCTAAAATGAAGCAAAAGAAGATATCACAGAAAATGTGGATAATTTTAAGCCACAAAATGAACACATGCATTCAGAAACTTCTTCAGATTAAGGCTTTGCAAAATCAAGGCTCCGAGAGATTCAACCCATCACTGCTGTGGCTCTCAGACCTGCGCTTCCTTCCCCGAAGTGATGTGAGGCACTGGGCTCGAAGTTGTCAGGGAAACATATGAACGGCATTTTTGTGGATTTATTCATGTGGTTGGGTGTGCAGGGATTCACACTTAAATCTGGAATGGTGATGTAGAAATCACACCTGGGGACCTGTTTTGGAACTGTCCTAAGCTCAGGAGAATGCAAATGCCCCAGGATTAGCACACTGCTGGACAGAAAACAAGTTAGAGTTTCAGAAGTGTTCTGCTTCGGAACTAGATATTAAGGCAAAGCATCTAAGCCGGCCTTGGTGAAGCTGCTTTTGCCTCTGAAAGATGTTCTTAGATGCAGAAACACTGGATTCCCTCTGATCTTTCCACGTTAACAAGGCTAACAAGTTCATTCTTAAAGTCTAGTCCATGGGAATCTCTTTCCCAGGGAGGCTGCTGGGACAGAGTCCTGGTAGAAACTGCAAGAGAACAAGAGAATGGCAAACGCACACCTCACGCACTCACCAGGCACAGGGTCAGCGCCAAAATACAACATGCCTATTGCGAACATAGAGTCCACATCGTGTTGGAGGCACAGAGAATGAGGGACACGGCCACCTCTGCGAGTCGCTGGAATTCTGTGTCTGCTGCTCACGGCAGGGTGAGATGACAGTATGTGACAACTACCGCACAGCGCCGTCGATGCCAACAACCCTGGGGACTGATCTAATGTGTCACAGGGGAGCCGCTGGGTGCTCGGTGGTCTTACTCAGCCCTCCCAACACACTCCGCATAGATAGGAGCCCGATTTTGTTCTTGAGGCTCACAGAGGTTTATGTTCCTAACGTGTCACCGCCAGTAAGTAACTGGGAGGACCTGAGCCCTCCGACTTCACCGTGCAAGCTTTGGCCCCCCAGCCTGTTTTCCAAGTGAGAGCGTTCAGGAGGAAAGCCCGAGGGGTAGAAGAGAAGCAAGAACTCCCAGAAAGTGGCCTTCCCTGGCAGAAAATTCATATATTTAATACGGCATCCTCTGTTAGGGTTAAGTTAAAACAAACTCGAGGTGAACCTTGCTTATACAGGCAACGTACGCACATGAAAACGTAAGCAGCATAAGAGAATATAAAGAACGAAGTAAAAGTGGCCCCTGCTGGTAAATGTACGTTCCAGGATAACCTCGCTGTCTCCTTCTGGAACCTTCACAGCACGCTTCGCAGTGCGCGTGCGCAGAGACGCGGACGGCGCTGCTCTTCACAGGGTGTCGTAATCTACTTTGTTCAGCTCAGCACAAAATGCCGAAGTAAAGGAAGAAGGAAGAGGAAAGAGCCCAGCACTTACTGACTTAGGCTCACGTATCCATTCGTGTTATCTTAACAACCATCTGAAGACCTCGGAACCCTAATCTCCTTTACAGATAAGGGCGATGAAGCCTCGAGGGGTTGAGTAACTGGCTGGACTGCAGTGAGCTGACCTGACCTCTGAGGGCCCTGGCTTTGACTGTCCCCAGATCCCGGGATCTTGATGAAGTCCCTACTGTCCAGGGGGTGTCAGGGACACCATTTTTCCAGGGCGCTTTAGACAAGGAAGAAGGAGACCCCCATAGCCTTGGGCGTGCGTGGCTGCGTGGCCCTGTCTGAAGGTCCAGAGAACTTGCTTTCCCAGCCGCACGAGGAGGGCAGTTTTCCACCTGCGCCCTCTCCTCCCTCGCCCTAGGCACACGGCTTCCTCTGGTGAGCCTGGGGTCTCAGCACAACTGCCGCATCCTGTGTCCTGTTTACCCCCACAGAGGACGGGGTGGAGGGGACAGAGGAGCCAGGATGCACACGTCCTCACTGTTTGCCCTGCGGGGACCTTGGTGGCAGAAGTCACTGTTGACCCCCGGTGTTTGCCTGGCTTGCCCAACACTGCAAGCACGCAGGGAGGTAAAGAACCAGCCCTGAGGACAGGGTCCCCGGAATAGAGAGTGCTGATTTTTCACAAATTCCTGGAGCAATTTTGGTTTTCGTTCCCAGCCTTTTCACTGAATTATTTATTTCTATTTGCCTGCTATTCAAATAAGTCCCACCGTTCCAAGGGTGGGACTAGTATATATTGAGCAGGCCTCATCCTCTCTCCCCAGAGGGGCCAGGGTGAGCTCAGCCAGTGCCGCCAGGGAGAGACTGGGACGAGACTCCAGGCTGGGTTCCGGGTCTGTCACTAGCCAGAGGCCATGGGTGTTTCCAGAGCCCCTCATGCCTGGAGAGGGTAAGACACATGCCCGTGGTGACCACAGTGACCAGAGGCCCCCGGCCAGCTCCCAAGGGCTGCTCTGCACAGGGGACCTGATTGGGCCACCGGACTGTCCCCTCGTGGCTATAAGGCTAGCTTGGTTTCTCTGCACACAACAGGCCTGCATCCCCCACCGAGCCACATGTTTGCGGGTGGCAAGACAAATGTAGTTTCTGGAGGTGACGTGAAAGTCAGGTCTGCGCGCTCTGTCTGGCAGAGAGGCGTGGCCAGATGGGATGGGGAGGTTTCATGGCAGGGGTGATAAAACCCCCTTCGCCTCGCCGTGCAGGAAGGGGAGCTGTGTACACATTGGCTAACAGGGTGACTGTCACCCATAGCTAATGGGGAAACAGAGGGCTTTTCGGGAACCTGCTGGTCAGTGCCTGGGCAGGGAGGTCAAGGTGATCGGGCAGCCAGTTGGAGCTTCAGCAGCAGGGGCGGAGCAGGTGGGGAAGGCCGCGCTGATGCAATCTCCCTCCCCACGGTGACATTTCGTGCTCTCAGCGCAGCCTTGCTCCCTTGTCCCACCAGGACCTGTCCCCTTTTCTCAGAGGCAATGTCAGGGAAGCAGCTTGGGTGTGTTGGGGCCTAGCTCAGCATCTGACCGGCATCCCGGCTGCTGCTCGCTCTCTCCAGGCTCCCCTACCAGCTCGGATAACAAGGCAGCTGGTTTGGCTTTACTTCTGTTCTATTCTATTCTATTCTATTCTATTCTATTCTATTCATTTGAGACAGAACCTCACTATATTGTCGAGGCTGGCTGCAAACTTGCAATCCTCCTGCCTCAGCCTCCCAGAGTAGCTGGAACTATAGGCGTGCACCCCTGCCCCTCAGTCAGTTTTGTCATTTTAGTCTAAGATGTTGTGTACCCCATACAAGCATTTAGCATTCTAAAAGCCTGCACATCCTCAACCTGGCAAAAAACTTCAACATACCTGATGAAAAAAAAACCATTTCTACTCTCCTCCATGAACTCAACTCACAAACTGTCCTTGGGTTGCTTTCTTTGTGCTCAGTATAAAATCAAAAAGATGAAGAAACACAGTTCCTGCACTCCGGTGACTTGAAGTCTGGCGATGCCACCCTTGCCCCACGGTGCCTCAAGCAGGGTTAGTGTGCCCCCCCCTGCAGTCCTGCAGTGACCTAGAGCTACTTGCTTGACCTCAGGGGCCTCACTTGTCTCATCTGTAGAATGGGGATCACAGAAGCCTGGGCTCAAGGGCTGGATCTGTGGGTGGGGAGTCCCTGTGTGTAAAGCACTCAGGGTACCACTGTGTGCTCGGTGGTCGTCAGCTGTCTGATCACATCATAAAAGGGCGCATGCAGAGCACCGCGGAGGCAACAGAGGAAGAGAGGCAGGGAGGGCGGTGCGCATCACCAGTCCCTCGCCAACACTGCCCCTTGGTGCCTCCACCTGGTCTAAGGAGCCACGGCATAAAGGCGAGTGAGCCGAGCCTCCCACTACTTAGCGAGGGCAGAGGTGGGAGGATTACAAGTTCAAGTTCCACCTAGGAAACTTACCGAGCCCCTCCCTCGAAACAACAGGAAGGAAAAAACACAAAGAGCTAAGGATGCAGCTCATTAGTACAGCACCCCAGGTTTGACCCCGAGTATCTCCCCCCCCAAAAAAAATCAAAGAAAGAAAGATATCACGTCCAGAGCCAAAGCAAAGGGAACAGTTTTCCAGAATCTAATAGTTCTGCGGTTTGAGAAATACTAGGTTGGCTGACTGGCCTTCCTGATGTGAACGCTCCAGTAGGTGAAATTTATGCTCGCCTGGTTCGAGTCAGTTTCTGGCTTCTGAATTTAGGTCAGTCCTGTTCACCTGAAAGAACGATCCTGTTCATTAAAAGGCCTCGGTCCTGTGCGGGAACTGGGGGGAGAATTCACTGAGCTTGCGGTTTCCCAATCTGCACGTCTATGCTGTATCTGAATTAAACAATGTCTGCTTTATTTTAATCTCATGCATGATTTTGGGGGCATGGGTGATAAGAATGGCAGCCTTCGTGTGGGACTGCGTGAGTTCGTACACTTAAAACCGAGCCTGGCAGCTAGGAAGTGTGCAATGTCAGAGGCGACGCCGTGTCACAGTCAGCATGGAGATTTGTAGTAGAAAATGACAGCCTGGACCCAGTAAAACCGAGCAAACAGAAACACTCAAAGTCAACATGAAAAAGTCAACAGAGTCGGTGGAAACAGTTCGAGCCAAAGTCTGAGTTGGGCAAGTTCTAAGGGCCAGGGCTGTCTGTTGTCCGAGCCACCCACAAGGGGCTCTGGATTCAGAATAACAAAACCCAGAGGGCCCAGGCCTGGGCGGATCCCGCACACCCAGCCCGCCTCTTCCCTGGGGAAGGCACCATTGTCGATCGTGGCACAGCAGAGAATGAAGCTGGGCCTGGGCATGATGCCCTAGAGGTTGAACTTACCGAAACGTCAGGGGGATCGCTGCGTGGGGAGATGAGATCGCACAAAGGGGCTCCTCTTGGCCAAAAGGTGGCAATTTGACCATCAAAAAGGAAATCGTGATGAGAGTTCAATAGGACAAGCGGAGTCTCTTCAAAGCTGTGAGTCCATAATGGCCGCCACAGTTCAGAATCTCAGAGTAAGGGTCAAATGTCAGAAAGATCAGTGGTAATCAAGCAGCAGCTTCACCAGTTTTACCAGGGCGACCGAGCTATGGGTGTGGCTTTGGTGCCTGCTATCACCGACGCTGTCATTCGCCAGCTGGGAGTCCCCTTGCTTCCCGCACTCTGAGAGAGGGTGAGCGTGAACGCAGGAAGCTGGGCTCCAGACAGTGCAGAAATGGTCCCCATGCAGGAAGTGGCCCTGTGGGTTATGCGCAAGAGGAAAGAGTGTCCACAGGATGCTGCGAGTTGGTCAGTTTGCAAGATGCCAGGAGGAGGGGGAGGAGAAGCACGGTGCCAACTCAGCTCCTCTCCCGGAAGATGAAATCCAGCACACCTGGGTTTAAATGAGCTCAGGGAAGACGGACTCGGGGGCCGCGTGGCTGACACAGCAGGTGAACCCTGCGCCTACACCTCGTTCAAACCTCGAGGCTGCAATATGTGAGGAAAGCATGCTGCTCTGTTTCACAGAGGGAGAAACTGAGGCTCAGAGAACCCCTCCCCCAAGCCCAAGCTGCCCACCACACGTGCTCAGGAAGATGCTAATACTCCTGGCCCTGTGCCTTCCAGAAACAGCAGGAGCACAGCCCCCAGGGAGGTGCAGCAGTAGCCTTTTGGGTAAATGACAGCCCCCCAGGTCTCAGGAGCCCCTGGGGCACGGTGCCGTTCCCCTGGCTGTGGTCACCTGCGGCAGGTTTCCTGCTCAGATGCAGGACCCATTGGGAAGGCTCTCCGTGCCCACCCCTGGGAGTCACACACGGTCTGGTGGACAAGGCCACCGTGTGCCGGAAGTGCTTTGAGCTGTCATCTCATGTGCTCTTCTTCCCTGCCCTGGTGCAAGTGACTATTCTCAGCCCTACTTCACAGGCGAGGAAACTGAGGCACAGGGCAGTTAAGTGGCTTAAGATATCACAGAAGGAGTGGTCGAGGTGAGGCTTGAACCCAGACCCTTAGTTTCAGCCCCAGACCCACACTGCCCTCCACGGGGACCTGGAGTCCAGGTGGGGGCAGGGACACCCACACCCTCCCGGGAGCTCCGCAGAGGGTCAGCTACACCGAGGTCCACCGTCATTCTCCCGCACAGCCTGCCATCCTGGGTCCTGGATCTGCTGGCTCAGGGCCTCTTGCACACCCTGTCCCCACCCCTTCCCTGTTGCAGACTCCAGGTCTCAGTGCTCAGTTGCTCTCCAGCCCACATCACGGGGCTCCTATCTTGAGGCCCAGGTGCATCTTACTCCCAGGGACTTAGCGCAGATGATGCAAGAGACAAGCCCAGAGAAATGAGCAGACAAGACTGCCCCTGCTGTGTCCTGGTCTGTGGGTCAGTGTCCTGGAGAGCAGCCAGGCCATACCCCATCCTGGAGATTCTACCCAACCCAGGCTGCATTTCCTGATAGAAGAAGGGCTGAGCATGGAGTCCTGACTCAAAAGCGTAAGGCCCCCGAGTCTGAGCCTCTTGCTTGTCCCAGTTGTTCCCACCTCGGGTCGTTCTTTATTCCCCCTCAAAATGCCCAGGCGCCCCTTGGGGTCCCTGCCAGACCTGTGACACACCCACCCCATGCACAGGGACCCTCCATAGCCACTGGGCAATCCAGGGCGGTTCTAGTCTCCTCCCTCTGCACCTGGCCTGGGAAACCTGCCAAGGTACTGGTGCCTGTCGGGCTCTATGCCAGGAGGGAGAGGCTGTCAATCCCAGTAGTCCTGAGTGAGCGCGGCACGCCTCTCCTATGGGCTAGAGAATGGTCCCTCTTTGGGGACGGTGTGGGTGATGGCCTGGGTCACACAGCCTGGACAGAGCAGGTTCAGCGGGTGACACACAGGACTGCCTGGGTCAGGAAGGGCCAGCCTGGCATCTGCCTGGCGAAAGCTAAGGCCCCTTCCTGGCCCAGTCTTGGCCCTCCTCGCAGACCCAGTACCACTGTCAGCCAGAGCTCGCTTCCTCTAGACCAAGCCATGCACACTGGGAGCTTGGGATGCACGAGACAGTCTCCAGGCTGCACCCCGAGAGCTGACCAAGGAACTCGGCAGCTGCAGCCACAGGAGACATACCTGCTCCAGCGTCTCCAGGATCCCGGGCAGAGGGGCCGAGGGGCTGTGATCAGCCGCCAGCCCCAGGCTGCCACCTCCCTGAAGAGGCTGAGTTTGAGAGAGTGGGGGAGAAGGGGCCCCGGCCACCGCCCAGTCAGTGGGGCAGACAGGACAAACAGCTGCACCCCACGGATTCCACTGTGCAGGTGGAGACACAGAGGCCCAGAGAGGACAACACATGCCCAGGGCGACAGAGGGCTGGCCTCCCCGAGACCACAGCCCAGCTCTCGCAGCTGGGAGTGGATGTAAAGCAGCCAGCTGCTGGGGGCGGGGTTCCGTGCAGTGGCACGGAACAGACAGGGCCCTGAAGCCAGGTGATGAGAGGAGGCGGGGCGGGGGGCGAGGACGGGGAGCATGAACAGGTTCCGCTTCCTGTGGGGCTTGCTGAGGGTACTGAAGGAGGCAGTGCCAGTGGGGAAGCTCCCAGGCCACCCCCAAGCCCACCTGAGTGACCCCAGGGAGACTCGGTGACATGGGGCACATCGCTGCCGTAGCCGGCAGAGCACACCGGGCCTCAGGCTCTGCCACTGCTGCCTCGCATCCTGCAGCAGCCAAACAAGGCCCAGACTGTCACGGTCCCCACTGTACAGATCGGAGCCGGGCCCGCAGCCTCACGGGGACAGCAAGCGCGCTCCCTGGCCTGCGCCTGCATGCTGGAGTCCCGTGGCCCCTCGTCCCACAGAGCCCAGGGTGGGGGGCAGCAGGCACTGGTGAAGGAGTGAAAGTCAAAGTGCACCATCAGTCAGTCATTCAGCACGGATCCCCTGGTGCACCCTGAGGACCCAGCTGACACGGGGTGCACAGGGGTGTCGGGGTGAGACTGAGCACCGAAATCAAGTGGGGCTCTCTTAGCCAGCCCTGCACCCCCACTGCACAGCAGGCTGCAGCAGCACCCCCACGGCTCATGTCAGCCCCGGGGTGGGGCTGCGTCCCCAAGGAGGCTTCAGGTGGCCTGAGCAGAAGAGGCCTGGGACCGGCCCTAGAGGGAACCTCTTGCCACTCGCAGCAGCCGGACAGCAGCAGGACAGCAGCCGGACAGCAGCAGGACAGCAGCAGGACAGAGGGCTGGACGGAGGCAAAGACAGAATCTGCTGTGTGCCTGGCGCTTTCCCGAGGGGCTTCCCACCCTCCGTGATGCAGCGGAACACCCGTCCCGTCCAGAGAGGTGACGGCATGGGCCTGAGACAGCACAGGTTTCTCTACTGCTTTTCCCTCCCGGATCCAGCCTGTCTCAGGGCAGCCCGCGCCAGCCTGCTGCAGCTCCGTCTTCCTGCAGCGGAAACCCCGAGGATTTGGGTACCGAAAGCGGGGTGGTTCCTTTTGGAGGAGCAGACGCCCTGCTTTGGGGCTTAGTTTCCCCCCAGTCAGATGGGCTCCCAATCCACTGGGCCTCTCCCAGGGTGGAAGAGGTCCTCGGCCCTGGGCATCTCCAGGGCCAGCAAAGTGGCACTGTCCCAGGAACTGGCTGACTCAGGCCCGACACCCAGCTTGGGGACGGGACGCCGTGGCTTGGCGGGTGAGTCAGGCTGGGCTATGGATCCAGGGCCGCGGTCGCCCGGAAGAGCGGAAGGCAGGCGGTGTGGGCGGGCAGCTCAGAGCCGGGCCGTGAACTTAGGCCCTGTGTGTTTGCTCCTCCAATAACGAGGAGGCCACCTTGGTTAATCTTCACTAGCAGCCTCCTCGTCGTCCCTCTGCATCGCTACTTAAAGCGGACCAGGACAGGGCTCTGTCTTCTCAGCCTCCGTCTCCACCGCCGGGCCTGGGACTGAGTCGTAAGTGTGCCTTTCCCTGCGAGGAATGCGGGGCCCCTTGGTCTCTGTACCAGCCAGGCAGGCTGCAGGCCTGGGGCCCAGAGGTGGGGGGATGCTGATCTGCCTCCTGTTGTCATAGTAACGCAGCCCTGAGGGTCCTTCCCTGTGCAGGCCGGGCCCTGCCTGACTCGGTGAGGAGGAGAGGAGAGAGAGGTCCTGGGGAGCCAGGGACAGCTGCAGCAGTGACGGTGAGGGGAGCAGAGTTCTGTGTGCCCCGCCCCTGTCCCCCAGGGCCTTTCCCACCCTCAGCCTCTCCACCTCTCCCTCCTGAGGACGAGGAAGGAGGCTCCGCCACAGGCACGAGAGGCATCCGAGCTCACGCCCTGCTCCTCGCGCCTCCGCGCTCCCTGTGCACGCTGCGGGGCAGGAAACCCCCATCAAGGGCACCGTCGTGGGTCCTGTGAGCGGACGCCCTGTGCAATCCCCGTGCTAAGCCTGGCTGCCTCTGAGCCCAGGGCGCACTCTGACATACCTGAGCTTCCTCGCAGCACCCTTGGAGGCGGTCGCTATGGTTACCACCATTTCATAGAGGAAGATGTTGGGAACAGAGAGGTCAAAACCCTGCTCTGAACCCCACACAACCCAGCAGGCAGACCGTTCTGCCCTATGAGCAAAGCAAGATGGCCTTTGCCCTCCAACCCTGATCTCTGCAGAGGCAGAAGGAGTTGACTTTTCTAGCGCTGGTTTTTGGAGATGGGGCTAGAAAGACGCCCCTGGCCAAGGCAACCCAGTTCCCATACCCCCTGCGCAAAGATCCCCAGCGTGGTCACTACTAAGTGGCGCTTCTCCAGCACCTGCTCCAGGCACTTCCTGACACTTCATATTGAGTTCGCTCTTGCAGATGTATAGAGGCGCTCTATCATCTCCAGGAAACCGAGTTTCAGAGAGGTTATGTACCTTGCCCAAGGTCACACAGTGAATAGCGAGTTGAATTCAGCAACCTGGCCTCAGAGCCCCTAACTTTAGCCCTCAATTAGCCAGACCACCTCTGAGGTTTCCTGACTCCAAGGGCGAACATAGAGAACGGTCAGTTGGCCCGTTCTGGCATGAAGAGTTAGCTCCTAGTTCTGTAGGCAGCTGGCCCTGTGGTTTTTAGTAAGTTGCTTAACCTGTTGGGGCCTCCATTTTTCCATCTGTGAAATGGGACTAATAATAGTCTCCACCTCACCAGATAAATGATGAGGGACTCTTAGACAAGACTGTATAGACAACACGTGGTGCTTAGTAAATGCCCAGCGATGGTCACACTGACGCTGAGGCTTGCTTAGCGTAGGATCAGGCAGCAGGCAGTGCGGGAGTACGTGGAGAAGGGAGGGAACAATGCCAGACTCTGGAGCAGGTCACTGCTGAACAGTAGTCCCTCCTCTGGCCAGAAAGGAGCCTCAAATCTGCAGGTCCCCAGGAGGCTCCCACCCCTGTCAGTGGCCCCCACTGGTCACTGCTGGTGCCACACCTCTTCCTGCAAAGGCTCTCCTCTCCTGGGTGTACCCAGGAAGGCCTTCTTCTGCAGGAAGTGAGGCCTAGAGAGGTGAGGTCATTTGCCCAAGGCCACCTGCCAGGAGGTGGTGGGACTGGCTCCTGTCTGATTCAGTGCTGGGTCTCCACAGCTTGCGATCTTATGCCAGGGTCGCCTCCCCAGAGAGAGGGTTCTTGGCCACTTATTTTATGCCCCTGGGTGGGGATGGTGGGAGATGAGACCTGGGGCGGCCCACTTCTGTGCCTCCTGCCTCACACCTGCCCCAGGCTCCAGACCGTGTCTCTGTTCCATCCTCGGTCTCTCCGTTGGAAGCCGGGCCTCTGTGTCTGCACCGTGGGAGCGTCACAGCTGCTCTCTCCTCCCCAGCTCTAAGCTTAGGGGTGCAGGGGGCCACCTTGGACGCAGGCCTAGGTCCTGGGCCGCTGAGGTTTGAAGGAACAGACTGAGGTGCAAAATGAACCCAAGGAGATGCTGGGGATCAAGGTTGGGCCCAGCCCTGACACTCATGGCGCCTGCGCCCTGTCTCACCTTATGAGCCGAGTGGTAGGAAAAGCCAGGCCGATTCCAGCAGGTTGCACTTAGGGGGCTGCAGACCGGTGGTTTGTCGCCTGGATGTGCATG
>RJWT010048114.1:0-11197 GCA_004365215.1 Cuniculus paca | reverse complement strand
GAAATTTGACCATAAAAACTGCTAATTCATTTAAATTTGTAAATAATATCTAACACTACGTGTATCATACTTCCAAATCAAGTATATTAGGTGTCATATGACTGTCATATGACTCATTTAGTTTTTGAAAGATTTCATAATTTTAAATGGCTTCACTCATTAAAATGGTTTCTGTATCTTTCAAAATAATGTAACAGACAATGTATATGTTATACATATATTATATATACATTATTTTAAATACATCTACGTTTATATATATATTATACAGAGTATATATCACATTATTTTACAAACATATGATCACGTACTCAAATGTCAAGTATACTATTTAAAATATGAGAAACAAAATAAAGTTACATTTAGTAGATGATCACAAAGATAGCATGATCACAATATAACAGTAAATATTAAACAGTAAATATTAACAGTAAATATTAAATTTTTTCCAAATCCAAAAATGGGCATCTGAGATGACTATGCACTTCTCAGATGAAGAAATACAAATGGCAAATAAATATATACAAAATTGTTCAACATAGTTGGTCAGTTGAGAAATGCAAATTAAAACAACCCTGATGTTCCATCTCACTCCAGAAGGAATGGCTGTCATAAAGAAATCAACCAAAAACAAATGACGGAGGGTTGTGGGGAAAAAGGAACCCTTCTCTACTTTTAGTAGGAGTGTAGACTGGTACAACTACTGTGGAAATCAACGTGGAGATCCCTCAAAAAACTATGATTAGAGTTCCCATTTGACACAGCTATTCCCTTTCTGTATATCTTCCCAGAAGAATTAAAAACATCATACCATGACAATAACTGTGTACCCATGTTTATTGCTCACAAATTTGCAATAGCTAAATCTTAGAAACAACCCAAATGCCCATCAACCAAAGTAAAAATAAAAAAAAATGTGGTCTTTTTATACTCAGTCATAAAGAAGGATAAGCTTGAGACATTTCTAGGAAAATGAATGCAAGTTGAGACCATACTCATAAGTGAAATAAATTAGAATCCTATTTAAAAACATGGTATTGTCTCCCCTGTGTGAGAAATTGAAAGAGTCAATAAGGACCAAAATGTTCAATAGATATTATGAAATGGGAAGAAATTTTTCGAAAAGAAAAAGGAACTAGGTTGGGAGAATGGGGGAAAGAAGAAAGAGAAAAGGAAAACAAAAGAAACAAGATAGTTATCATACTAGTTTGTCTTTGTTCATTGAAAACAAAGGTTTGTGTTAATATACTTTGGAGAACTTTTATGTGCACATCTTACATTCTGAGAAACTACTTTGAAGATAACAATATACACTGTATTAACCATTGTTACTTTCCTATAATTTTGTTGTGAAATTTTATTTTTCCATAAAATTTAAAAATATAAAAAATTAAAAATAAACACACCAATTTTTGCAGGTATGAGACGGATCTCCTAAATGTTTCAAGCGGACCCTATAGCAGAACCAAGGAGTCTGAAATTCAAGAAAATCCCACTCTACTTGCCAAAGCAAATGTTTGGTTGTTCGTATTCATAAAGATATTTAGAAATACCTGAAGAACAGAGATTTGCGTATTTTTTTTGAAGCCAAATCACTATGTTTTGCATTACTTTCATTTTTTTTTTCTGTTCTTTGAAAGTAAAATTGATCTGGGCAAATGGCTACTTCCTGTAGTCTTTTCTATTCTCATTACCTGTACTTATCTTTAAAGCTGAGAGAATGATTTTTATATATTGCTCATTTCCAATAATTAGGCCCAAATATCCTAGGGACTTTGAAATGATCCTGGCATCTCAGTCCCACTCCTCAATCCAAAAGGCTGTGTCTGCAATTTCAGTCCTAATTCCTTTGGTGCTTTTCAACCAGAAATCTGCTCTCTTGGCTTATCTGAGCAGAGGAAAATGAGAAAAGGCATTAAATCTACTGAGAAGGTGTGTCCTAACAAGATTTTGGACCCAATTCTAGCCACCAAGGGCGTTCAGATAAGGCTCAGATACACAGCTCATCCTCTGGATTCTTTCATCTACTCCAACCTTGGAACCCTGTATGATTCCTTCACCTCTATTCACTTAACAGGACTGGGTGCAATACTAATCATAATATAGGATTTCGCTTGGAAGTTTGATCAGCTTTAAAGTTTGCTCCTGCTCAGCACAGACCGTACACTTAGCTCTGTAGGATGACAGGATAAAGAGATTCGTTGCCCTGCACACTCTAGGAATTAATTGAACCAACTATAAATAGCCATTCTAAGCAGAGAGGAAACACTCGTGGCATTACCTTGAAATATATCATTTCAAGACTGCCTTGAGCTCTTTGTGATGGAGAAAAATTAAATTCTTACTCATAAATCCCAGCTATAGTCAGTACAAGTATATTTTAAATCTAGAAGCTTAAATGTTTATCTGAATTTTTTTCCCAGCTTTTAGGTAAAAAGAATGTAACAGATTGAATGATTATTATAAAAAAAAAAAAGGAAAGGAGATTATCAATAGCATACTTAGGGAGGTATACTTTTCTGCTTATAGTCCATCTTTTTTTTTTTTATAAAATAAGATGCGTCTAAAAGGACCAACTGACTTCACTGAAATCACAGAAATGGAAAAGGTACAACTGATTCCAAAGTAAAATTCTTAGTGACATAACAAAACAAAAGCAATCCTGTAAAATACTGTGAGAGTTTCAGGGAAGAGAGATTCAGTGATTAGATATTGAATGTCCCAATCTGTCATCATGGGAGAAATTTAAAATGCATAGAAAATTTGAAAGAATTCTGCAAATCAAGAACTTATTTCTAGATGTATAGAAAAGTATTTTTTCTATCCCTAAGTACTAAAAATGATTATTCCATGTTCAGAGTTTATATAATAAAATTTTCCGAGATTACACTTTCAGAAAAGGAAAGAACTGTATGCAACCTTATTCTTAGTAACTGGTCAAAGTACATTAATTATAGTATAACCTAAGTTCTCTTAACTGACTGCATTTAATTGCCTGGCTAGAATAATCAAAGCTCCTCAATCTCTCTGTAAAGCACATCAATAAACAGTCACAGTTTTTGACCAATCAAGGCTAACAAGCTATGTACTCCATGCCATACTATGGTTAACCTATACTAGAAATGTATGCTCAGAAAGAATGTGTTAGCAAAACTTTTTAATACTGTTTTTCTTGCTCATGGTATTTTAAATTTTTAATTAAATATTTCATAAGTTTAAGAAATATGTCTACAAGAAAAAATAGTCACTTTTTCTATGAAATATAAATTCACTGCTTTGAACATATTAAAAAAAAGAGTAAACATTTTTGTTGAAGTTTTTTATGTGTTGAAACTAGTAATAATGGAAAAATTATCTGACTATAAAGGAAATTTGATCTTAGACTGAGTCATAAAAAACTCTGTATACGCTTTACTAGAGAGAGGAGAGAGAGGAGAGAGACACACAGACAGACAGACAGAGACAGAGACAGAGAAAAAAATGAGAAAATTTAAAAAAGTAAAAATTATGGAGACATTCTGGCAGCCAGGGTTAATAAATGATAGAAAATTTGAAATCTCATTAGGTAGACCTTAGCTTTACATTGAAAAATTAGAAACACAGTGTTTATTAGTGGACTTAAAGTTAGCATAATACTTTTAAGGTATGAATTTTATGTTTTAATAGTTTACTGCTTTGTGAGATTTAAAAGTATTTGAATACCAGTCCCAATTACATTGGATTCTTTTGTAAGTAATAGAAGTTCTCAAGGAAATGATAGCCACCATAACACAGATACCTTTGTTTGCTATGAAAAGCTACATGGCACCTACAAAAGATTCCACAAAGAACCAGGTTATCCTTCTCAGTACACAAATTAAGATAGCATATCAATAGTTTTAAGGAAATTCCTGAAAATGGGAAACAGAATACACAGTGTTCTTTGGGTTTATTGTCTTTAACCAAATACCATCACCTATTTGGAATTTTCATTACAAAATATGAATGTGGCCATTAATTTTTTTTTATTGTATAAAGAATCATTTTAAGTTTCACTAGTAACAAATGTGTCTGAGACACTCAGATGTACTCAAAATCGGTTCTCCATTTCTTTGAATGCACAGTGACATTAACTTCGTCAGATTCCCTTGCATGAACAGTGCTCTAAGTTTCTTGCAGTAGAATTAAGAGTTGGAACAGTGCCGGGCCTGTAAGCACCTTTAGGCCATGACCCTCTGTGCTCTTTTCCACAATCCCACTAAAAGCAAATGCAGTCAACTTGCTGTGAGGACCCAGCATGAACACCGATGGTGAACTATTTCTTGAGAAAGAAACTTCTGTCTTGTTGAGTCATGAAATTTTGTATCTACTTTTTAGAACAGCTAGCATGACTCTAATTCAGGCCTTTCCTGATTATCATAGACAAATTTGGTCTGTTCCCAGCATAGACTTGTGCTCTTTATAAAACTGTGACTTAATGAAGAGTATTTCTGAGTAGGACAACTATATGTTACAGAAGTGCAAGAAGACTGCATGGTGATTGCACACATAGCAGTTTTCTAGAGAGAATCAAGTGATAATTCTAAAGTTCTATTCTTAGGGGCAAACTTCTCTAGGAAAAAACTGGAAGCAACATTTAGGATTGGGAAAAATTAGTACATCAAAGAACATGATCTCTATTTGTCATATTACTACTGTGTGGGATCATTTGGTTTAAGTATGATTGCCACATTTTTCCATTTTAAAGAGATGTTCCTCATCTTGCAACTAAAAAAATTAAGTGCATATGGGTAGATGGGGATAATTTAAGACTGCAAAAATCCTATACTTCAAAAGCCTTTTACCATCTTGCTTCAGTATCCATTAATTATTCTTGCCTGAATTAATTGTAACTGTTGTACATGTTAAGTGTGGACTATTTCTTTCATTTTGTCTGTAAAGTATCAGTTGACATTCTGCTATTAGTAACAGCTTTCCTTGACCTTCATTTAAAAATGTTTAATACATATTGATTCATGGGTTTTTGTCTAAATTTTAATCTTTTCTCCTATTATTCAATTTTATTCAGTTTTTTCCTGAGTTGAGTCACTTGAAGCAATTGCTTGCTGGTGTCTGTGTTGCTCTGAAATATGAGCATCACTTTCGAGCATTTCATGCTTTAGGAGATATAAGCTATACCAAGTTCAACTTGTACTTTCCTGACGCGGTCATAGAGTTAAGAATTTCTCTGAAGAACATCAGTTCCTTTTACACAAAAGTAGAATTTAAAAACTACTTCGTGGTAGTCGTGGTAATAAAAACTGGATATTGTTGATTTCAGTATATACTTACACAAAGCCAAGAAAAAAGATGGATAATTTTAAAATCACGTGTTCAGTTTAATTCTTGGGTTATTTTTCTTTCTCCATTTCAAAAATCCACTTCTCTTTCTCTAAAATGGTAGCATTAATATTTCTAAGGTTGTCAAGATATATGAGAATAATTACAGGGTCACACTAATATTAGAATAGCAGACTAAAATTAGTAAATAAGGCATATTTATTTTTATTTTGAGATTATTTCATATCATTTCAGTTGTATGACAGACTACTTAGTTAATAACTGAAATAGATTAAATACTTTGATATAAATATTTGATAACAAAATGTTACTACTATTTTATTTAGGATTTTATATAAATATTTATAAATTTAGTATTTTTATTTTAACTTTATTAGCCTTTTTAGTATAATTGTTACAGCTACATTTTTCAAACTAATTAGGAAGTTTTCTATCATTTCTTATATTCTATAAAAATTTATGTAGCTGTAGAATGATATGCCATTTGAAGGTTTTACAGAATTCTCCTGTGAAGCCATCTGGGCCTCTTGCTTTGTGTAGGGTAGTTTTTTTGATAACATTTTCCATGTCTTTTATAAAAAAAAGATCTCTTTAAGCAAAACATTTTCTCGAAGACATTGAAATATGTTACAAATTTCACAAACTGCCTGATCTTTACTTCTCATTCTAAAAATCTCTTGACACTTGCAGAAGTAAAAAGAACAAATAGTGCAAAGTACAGGAATTATGAGAGCTTGCACACTGTGATACTCTTGCGTGTGTTTAACTATGAATGTGAGCTACACAATAAATTATATACCATAATGCAACAGAACTTACAGAACAAAGAATACCTAGAGTGCTAACAATGAAACATCAAGGCCATGCCATCTGCCTGTTGGCAAAAATAAATTCTTCCTCCAGTTTCTCTTCCTCCTTAGGAAGTGTGAAATTTTAAATGTGATATTTCTAAACATCCCTGAAGGCTATATAAGAAGACTTCATTACACTAAATGAAAAATTGCACAATTATTTGATATGGCATTTTGGGGCTCTTTTGTTAGAGTTGAACCGCATCTCCACCAGTGTTTTCCAATCTGAAACTTACAATCTGATTGTTACTCTAAGTAAATTTTTTTATGTTAATCCTAGATGTGAAAAGGTGGAAGAGAAAAAGAACGTTATTTTTAGTCAGAACAGAGGAATAAAGCATGTGGAGAAAAGAACGTTCAGAAAGAAATGTAATTCTAATTTTCTAGAAGTATCTGTAGAATGAATCTTATATACTGAGAAGTCCTGAAACATTCTATCAACTGGATTGATTTAAATAATTGTCCTTTAGCGGTGAGGAAAAGGAGTGATTGAATTCAGGTCCTTGTGTTATGGTATACATTAAAAACTGCACAACATAATCATGTTGCAATATAATCTTGCAGTCACTAAAAATAACTGCTATTTCTGACAAGGAAAACTATGCTCTTGTCCTTTCATTGATATTTATATTTAATCAGTGGTAAGTGTGTGCATATGTGCATATGCATTTTCAAATTTATTTGTATATAATATTTGATCAAATTTATACAGTCTATCTGTACTCTATTTAGGAGTGTAATATAGTAAATGTATGTGTATATGTGTGCTCTGTGTATATGCCGTATGCATTAATTGTAGGGTAGAAAACAATAATATTTGCTCCTAAGGAGTGTATGATCTGATAGATATGATAAAATCTCATTATGTGAGACAGAACAAAATAGAAACGAAAGTCACAAATCTTTTATAAGTGAAACAATAGTTATAGCATAAATCAACCACTGTGTTACTGGAGGGAAAAGAAAATAAACGGAAACCTCTTCCAGTCCATCTGTGGCTAAAACGAATGCTACTGATGGTAAGATGTAGGAGTTTTTTTTTTTTTTAATTAAAGTACCTAACCCTACTCATACTGAATTGCTTTTCCCTCAAGCTGGCTGTAGGGAAGAGAGTGCTCTTCAGATGGAGTCTCTGCTATTCATGCTGCAGTGAGGGTGGTTACTAGAGGATGCTGAGAGCATTTCTCCTTTCAGAGATGTACCAACAGCAAGGAAGAAAATGGGACCATCGCTGTTCAGGAGTGTCAAAATCATGCAGAAAAAAAGCCGGCTATTGGAATTCACAGGTTCTTTAATATGCAGAGCTACTTTTTCCTTTTAGCTTAATAAGGGGTTGCATATCCTTACAATTAAAGATAATTGCAGAGTGTAAAAACTGCATTGTGGTTATAGAAACACCAAATGAAGTCTGATGACAACAAGACAAAGACTTCATCCTGTGAACACCTTGGAACTCTGCAACCTTTAAAATAAAATTCCGTCTCACTACAGCTTTTTATTTTTGTACTGTCTCCCTTATTTTCAGCAAAAATATATTAATGTCTTGAAGAATTGGCAGCGGAGCCATGATTTTTTTCCTCAAACATTTATAAATTTATAAATATGAATGCTGCTTTCTGCAGTCACTTAGAAGTTGAACTTGTTTTAAAATCAAGATGGACCATATTATGCTCCATTGTTTCATCTAAAATCCTGAGAAATATCTTGCTAAATGTCACTGTGCTAAATAATTCCAACATCTTTTCCTCGAATTTATTTGAGAAGATGGAAGAAGTTTGAGATTCAAGTCTATGAAATATGAAACGAAGTTATCATTTTTACTTGATCAAGCACACTCCTTCAATTTAAGATCCATGCATCAGAGAAAGTGAAGTAGAACAATATTTGTGTGTCAAATCATCACTACAGTCTGGTAAATATTCCATTTGATGTTTTTCCCTGGGACTTCAGATAGAGGTTTATAGAACTGACTTACTTGAGGAAAACAAGAAGGAAGATGAAAGTAATTGTGAAGATGCTTTCCTTCTTCTCTTTAAATTGAAAAATAAAGTGGGTAACTCCTATCATAAATTCCTATAAATTCCTCAAAAGAATAAATACACGTAGGTATAATGCTACCAGCTTAAAAAATAAAAAGCATGGCCGGGCGTGGTGGCTCACGCCTGTAATCCCAGCACTCGGGAGGCTGAGACAGGCGGATCGTTGTGAGTTCAGACCAGCCTGGGCTACAAAGTGAGCTCAAGGCCAGCCTGAACGGCATAGTGAGACCCTGTCTCAAAAACAGGGCTGGGGATCTAGTTCAGCGGTCTAAGCGCCTGCCCGTCAAGCGCAAGATCGTGAGTTCAATCCCCGGTGCTGCAAAAAAAAAACAAAAACAAAAAAAAAGCATGTTCTTTTTCTTGGGTACAAAATGTTCACTTAAGGAAAACAAAACAAACAAACAAACATAACAACTCTGCAAAGAAACGAATCTTGAAACTGCCACTTACAAACAAGACCTGATTAGGATGATGTGCTACAGAAGCACCCAGCGTGTGTCTGTCAGACTAAATGAACTCAAACAAACCAAAACAGAACTCTCAAAATGTGGGAAATGTGAACTGTACAGAAAAAAGGATAATTCTCCAAGCAAAGCTTGTATGGAAAAACACCATTTAGCAAGTTATCTCTTCAACAATCTAAAATAATTGTCAGTCTCCATATAAAAAAGATTTTTGGGTGTCCTATCCAACTTGTTGGTCACTGGTAAGACTCCAAATTATTCAAATGGGCTTGTGGAAATGTATATAAACAAGAGAGCAATATGGGCTTATTCGTTTTCTAAATAATATGCAAAAGTTTGTTAACCTAGATTTTAAAGTAAAATTTACAAGCCTTAAAACTCTGCAGTCTGACAATTTACATGTTAATGTAACAATTCAGTTCAACAAACATTTATTGAACTACTAGCATAATAGTATGCTGAGTATTCTTGGAGTATTATCTATGCAATTTAGGGAATATACTACAAGGATATGAGATAGACAGAATTTATGCAACTTTGGTCTTGACATTTTACTCATAATAACAATAAATGTGAAATAAAATAAAAGAACTAACACTTTAGCACTGTCTTTTTCTCTGTATGACATACCTTTAACACGTATATCCCTGGAATGTCTAGTATCCATTATTGGAAATAATTATCTTACTTTCTTGCCTACATAAAAGAATATATACATATTTTTATCTGCACTGCCTCAGTGATTCATGATGAACTTTTGTTATCCTTTATGCAAAATGTTTTTTGTTTTATATTTTAGAACATGATTTTAAGAACCAAGTGATGAAGTTAACATAGCACAGACTTCAAATTTAATTTGGTATAAACTTCAACAGTCAATATTTGAAGTCAGCATCCAAAATCTTTCATGATTATATGGAGTAGATTTTACAAGATGAAAACAGTGAAAAGTAGAATGCTGTTTTAAAAAGAAACACAGCCCTCACCACAGCTGGGCAGTTAAAACAATGATAGTTTCCTAATGACTTTACATATTTAAGGTGGTATGTCCACAGAAATGTCAAATGTAGCACAGTATTTTCCCTATCAATGAAATGCAGAGATCTGAGTTATATACCTTATTTCAATGAGTGGCTGTCATTTCTTGCACAATTATACTGTGCGGCTGTTGCACAGGTAGAGGAAACCTGGGGGTTTATATCTTTTGACCTTCTGCCTCTGCCGGACACTCTTTACAGTTCTTTCACATAGGCACTTCATTTCATTCTCAGAGCTATTTTGTGTGACAGAGTGTTCTGTTCTGCCGAATCTGTGTCTGGAGCTGTCCCAAAAGCAATGTCAGGAGAATTTTCAAAAGGGACTGTCCCATTTGTCCCAACATGAACCCAATTGAGATTCCAAAGAAAGAATCGCTAAATGCCAGGGTGATAAATCCAAAGCATTTATTAGGGGAACTTACACGCAAAGGGATTTAGAGACCCCCAGGTAGAAGGAAAGAAAATGATATTTTAGTCAGCTATATCCAATAAAAGTTTAAAACATTTATGTGTTTAGTACCATTTTCAATCTTCAGTGTTTTGAGCAACTGTCTGACAACTTTATCAGAGTCTGATAATGTTTTAAGATCCTCGTGTGGTTTCAGGTCTGTAGGGCAGAGACAGCATGTAGTTGGCAAGGTCACAGAGCAGCCCAGGGGTGCATCTGGGGATAAGAGTTGCTTAGGACAAGGAAGGAAACTGAGTAAAACCGGGTAAAACTGAGGAACTCTGCAGAAATAAATATATTATTATATTATTTTTACTGAAGACAATTCATTCAAAACAGTTAATGATTTCTCCCAATTCACAAAGATATTTATGTTTAATTTTTAAATAACTGCTCATATTTTTCAGATTTTAGGAAATAATATTTCCACTCTACTTGGCTACCTTGATAATAGATGACAATCTTTTATTTGAATTTAACAGAGAGTTTTCTTCATTTTATATATTCTTCCTGTTTTCAAGTTATAATAAAAATAGATTACTCTTTAGTGATACAATATTAAGAATCAAAATAAACATTTTAAATTTTTTTTATGTAATCTGAACAATTTCCACACAATTCCACTTGGGGAGAGAGTGTAACACACAATTTTCGGATATGTCTATCCTTGACTAATGCATATTTATTTTGCTATTTCTATGAAATTTGAATTGCCCTGGGTGTTGTAGGAAATGGAGAAAAACATGATTTGATTCAGCAAATATATATTGAGAATCTACTTTACTTAAACTTCTTTACCCAAGATAAAGGAATGAGGCTGACAGCAGGAAAGATTCCTACAGAAAAATATGTAGATGGAAAGAACAAAAATATTTTAAAGACATTATAACCTTGTCATGAAAAACAACAAAAATGAGGAAATTTTGAAAAATGTAGCCTTAATATCATTTGACGTTGAGTTTTTAAAAAACAAAGTTATCCTTTGAGGAAGGGTTAGTATGAACTTTAGTAAATCATGTAAATTAAAAAATCAGAAGGA